>BGPT01002172.1:48832-79801 GCA_003297045.1 Symbiodinium sp. clade C Y103 | reverse complement strand
TTGGCTTTTGGCTTTTGGCTTTTGGCTTTTGGCTTTTGGCTTTTGGCTTTTGGCTTTTGGCTTTTGGCTTTTGGCTTTTGGCTTTGGTTTCACTTGGCTTTTGGCTTTTGGCTTTTGTTGGCTTTTGGCTTTTGNGCTTTTGGCTTTTGGCTTTTGGCTTTGGTTTCACTTGGCTTTTGGCTTTTGGCTTTTGTTGGCTTTTGGCTTTTGGCTTTTGTTGGCTTTTGGCTTTTGGCTTTTGTTGGCTTTTGGCTTTGGTTTCACTTGGCTTTGNCCAAAATGCAGCAAATAGCAAGGAAAACTGCCCCAGACTGAAAAACAAAAAAAAATCCTAAAAAAAAACAAAAAAAAATCCTAAAAAAAATCAGCACCCGAAATCCAACGTCATTGTCATCAGAAAACCCATCCACTATCAGCAATCCACCCCCCTACTATGATAAATATCATAAGGAGCCCTGACACTGATCCTTTCGTATCTTCCCTTCCTCTTCCTTTCTTATTCCTTTCTTATTCCTTTCCTCTTCCTTTCTTCTTCCTTTCTTCTTCCTTTCTTCTTCCTTTCCTCTTCCTTTCTTCTTCCTTTCTTCTTCCTTTCTTCTTCCTTTCTTTTCCTCTTCCCTTCCCGTTCCCTTCCTCTTGCCTTCCTCGTCCTTTCTTCTTCCTGTCTTCTTCCTTTCCTCTTCCTTGCCTCTTCCTTTCCTCTTCCTCTCCCTCTACTTTCCTCTGCTTTCCTCTCGCAGATCTTTACATTTTACATCGTTTTATCATGGAAGTTGTGACAGAAGTAACGATTTAGATAGCGTTTGAACAAATGCAGAGCGAATCACCCCAAAACCAAGATTGCAAGTGAATCGAAACGTACAAGAAATGACCTATTCCAACTTGAAGACCAAAAGGCTCCACGGATTGGAAAACGATAGGGGACGTTCTAACTTACAAAGGAAGACACATCTTATAAACAGTATTTAAGAGCCTGCGTCATATAAACATCTCCTTTCCACGGTCACAAATATGTGGTTTCATCCCCTACTAAACCATGGATTCGGGTGTTTAATGTTGGAAGGGATTGTCACCAACAGGTATTTCCTCCCCCCAGCCCATGACATTTCCAGGGCAGCATCACTTGGAACTGGACGCCTTGCGCCGCGAGCTCACGCGTGAAGCCACAGAAGTTTCAGCTGAAGGGTTGGAGGAAAGAGAAGCACAGGAGGAATCCGAAGCATCCACGGCGCATCTGAGGCAGGGCGTAGATCTAGGGTAAATAGATGGCAAATAGTACATGTAAATCCTGAGCTTCCAAAGCAGACCCCAACAAACAAAAAATAGGAGAGAGTTTGGCGCATAATGGAACGAAGTCATTAGGGCCTTGAGTTTTGAAAGTTATCAGAAAGGCACTATCATGGAAAGCTACCGACCAGGATGCATCATGAATTCAGTAGTCTTGAGGCAGGTAGATACTTTGTTTCATCATGAGTCATTCTGAGTCAAAGGAATCAGGCCCAAGAACGTTGGTAGCCATCCCATGTTTCAATATGTTTTAGTGATATAAGTTATGAACGTTATATAGTCCATTGGTTAGACCATTGGTTAGACACTTAAATTTGACCCATCCCAAGGTGTACCCCCCAAAATACGCTCCACGACATTGCCAGATGGACTCGTTTGACCGAAAAGCTCCTTTGCGAGCAAGAGTGGTTGGAGAATGTCACAGGCCATGGCCACCATGGATACTGGCTGGGACATCTCCATTGTATCAGAAGGTGCTGTTTGTTGTGTCCAGTCAGACTTCTGGATAGTAAATCGTGCCAGTACATCAACAATGTTGTTCTGGTAGAAATTCGGAATAGATCCTTGCCTCCTTCGCATCTCTTTTATGCTGTCACTGAATCCATGGAACTGGCAAAGCTGTCTTGTGAATGGCCCGGCTTCGGGCTGTCCACATGTGCAGTCAAACTTTATATATAGACGAATTACTGTAGAGGTCTGTGTTCTTTGCCCAAAAAATATCATGGAGAAATGTTCCGCCCCCCCATGCATTTTTCGCAGCATATCTTTAAACGGGTCTAGCCATGTTTCTCAAGTCGCATGGGTACGGCTCAAGACTTGCTAATGCCCCGGCGCAAATTGACAGCTAACGAATCATTTCGTACCAAGAATGGCAGGGCTTAGGGCTTAGGGGTGCCACCTTCCTAGTTTGATCTTGGAATCTCTGCACAGGACTGAATCCAGTTGAGAAGGAGATTACCCAGCACCAAGACATTCACATGCGTCGTGCGTGGCACTCTTCCATGATGATCCTAAGATGTGGAAAATGGCGATTGAGAAATGTGGGCGATTTGAAAGGTTATGAACGGTTTCAAATTCAAAGGGGAGGATGTTTCAACATGTTTCAACATGATTTCTGGGAAGGTCAAGATGACCCGACTTCGCTCTGGCGGTTTCATTGGGACAGCACCGTGTTGATGTTTTGAGTTTGGAAGCGAGCGAAAGGCATGTTTGAGATCAAGCCACACGACCAGAAACCTCCTGAACCAGGAATCCGGAAAACAATTTGACAGTTATCTCACACAGTGCCCCAAGAAAAGTTCATTTGGAGGCCATTCGGAATGCTCATTTGTAAGCGAAAGGATCCTTTTAGTATTGGAGTCTTGGTGGGTTGGACCCTTTAAAAAACCATTGGATTTACATGGCTGTGAGTCAAGACAATAGCGGACATTCCGTTGGATGCTCTGAAGAAGTTCAGCACAAGGGCCCCCAGCATTGAATATCTTCCATTCAATGGCTATATGTTCCATATCAGCATTTCAAGATGTTGTCGCATGTTTATCAATTTTTCACCCATATCATTCTTGTTTTCCCAGCAAACCCTCATTGAATTAAAGATTATGGCTCTTGGGCATCGCCATTTGTTTGCTTCCAGAAAGTTTCAGATCTCGCTGAGGAACCGGAAACGTTCACGGACGATGCGTTTTTCGGTGGGTCCTGGGAATCTCAACCTGAAGATCAACGAAGCTTGCCCTGGAAGGGTCCATTACCCCTGGGTTTGGATGGGGAAGAGGCCCATGTGGAGATACGGCTCTACCAAGGAAGCGCAAACAGATGATTCGTTGCTGCAGAGGTTCGTGGTGGAGCCACAGAGCAACGTGCAGTCACTTGGGCAGTGGTTGTTTTGTGATGTTTTGTGCATCCCGGAACATCACTTGGCAATGATCAATCCGATATCATCCGATAAATTTACTTCAATCCAGATCAATCCATGCGTTTCCCCTGGCAATTCCAGGTTAGGAGCGGACTTTCTATGGTTTTTCCCTCGCCAGGGATCCTCCGGATACTCCACGATCCTCCAAGGTTGGCGTGGTCCATCGCGGCCTGCATCCTCATCTTGTGGGATATGTGTGCTGCCTTAGATGAGATGTTGTGCGGGAAGGTCAACTGGGCAGGAACTGAATCCACTGGCCATTGGAGTGGATGGGACGGGACTGGAATCTCTTGTCCTTGATTTTTCGCCTCAGCAACGCTGTCTGTACTGTGCAGGGTGCGACCAAGCGCTGTCGATGTAGCCTCCGCATTTCTGATTTTTACATCCACATTTGGGTTTGTCTGAAAACAGTGTAGCCCTAGTTCCAGTGGATTATCATCACTGTCCCTATTGTAAATAGCCTAAAATAGCTATTTGATGCTGTTTGGGGCTACATATGGCTATACCGGCTATAGCCCGTTTTCAGACACACATTTGGATGTCCTTAAGGATCACCATCCCTTTGGAGTTTTTCGACTCCCAAGAGGTGGAAGAGGTCCAAAGTGTGGTGCCTGGGCGCGGCAGCCGCCTTCCGGGGGGTTTGCCGTCCCCAACGGAGAAATCCCCAAGGAAAGATGACAAACAAAAGCAAAGCAGTATTGAAATAGTATAAATTGCGCTTCCTTGCTTTTTGTGGTTGTTCTTTCTTGATGCACATTTATTATATATGCTATATGATGCTATATGTATATAAGATATGCCGTATATCCGCTGAAAAATGACCCCAAAGCAAACAAGAGATCCAAAAATAGAACAGGTATTTCTTGGGGGAGATAGTAGACGAAATTGATTCTAAGCTGCAGACTTCATGAGTTTCTATAACCTTCCATTGCTTGAGAACATTTCGAGGTGGGACAGGTCAAAAATGATGGTGGGCTTCCAAAATCCAACAGGGATCTTGTTAACAAACATGGGGATGTTTAAGGATAATATATCGAATAAAGCTGGGTGATATACTTGGTTGGTGGTTTAAACCATGTCTGTTTAATTTCAACCCCCATTCACCAGAAATCCAAGGGTAACTGCACAGCGAGTCAAGGGCATGTTTATGACAACTGGGTGTTTATGTTTTATTCACATCGACATGTTTCACCTACATGTATATATAAGTATATATATATATATACACATGTATCATTCATGTGCTGATTGATTTACTGATTTGAAATGTTCTGACCTTTTAATTATTGAGTTAGTTTTTATTTTTATTCCTATAATTTGTGTATGCGGGGTCGGTGGTTTCAAATATGAATTGCTTTCTCATTCCCGTGAAATGGGCAGGCGGTGCCCAACTGATGTTGTTTGAGAAGGTTGGAACCCCATGAAGTGTGCCCCAAAGTCGCTTCAAAATTTAGATCTGAAGCCGCTGAAGCCATTGCAAAAAGATGAAAAGACGCAGCCCCCCGACACGACCAGTGCAGAGAATTCACCCTTGGCCCAAGCTGATATTAGGTGATGAGTTATGTTGTCCCAAAACCTTCCAGTACGTCATGGTGAGCTTGTCGCCGAACCAATAATAGTGAGTACCAGAATTTATGAAAATGACGTTAGCAGTAGCAATTCGCAGCCCCAGAAACTGTTTCTTTAATTCATATGATAATTATTCGGTACTGTAGTTGCAGTCGGTAATTCCATTTGAAACATGGTAATTCCAATCCATATAGCAGATGGTGACTACAATGACCCTATGAATGTCAGACAAATGAAGGATTGTAGAACATTACGAATCAAACGAGTCATTCCTATACAATTCACATCAATTCCCACTAATTAGTATGGTCTAGTAATAATGGCAAGAGAGAGAGAGAGAGAGAGTGTGTGTGTGTGTAGTAATGGCAATGTCAAAGATGTATATAATAGCAATGGTGGCACAACATAACAATGTTTTTTTTTTGTGTGCGTGTGTTGATGGTAAGAATAGCAACATTTTTCCGTAACGGTGTATATCTACCTCAATGGATGGATCATCTGGGAAAATCTACTGGAAACAACCAGGTTTTTACCATCAAACATCAAACATATGAGAAATTTGATGGAATTTTCCCATCAACATCCATCATCACCCAGCCAAGGTGAACATTGTGACCTTCGCTTTCTGGATCATCGATATGCCCTTGAACGGTTTCTTCGGTGTCCACCGTAACGGCGTGGTCGAGTTGAGACCCAACGTCTTGTTCAGGCGGGACAACGAAGATCGTTTGGGTCCAGGGAAAATCCACCAAAGTCGTGCCATTTAAAAGAAACAAGTCTATAGGGATAGTAAACAAATGTAGACAATTAAGATGTTGTGGAAAAAAGAAACTCAGTTATTGAACAACCTTTTTTCAGAGGATCACTTAATGTTAAAACGGGAAGATCTCCTAATTCATCAACCATGGGTGCAAATCCAGGGTTGGCTTCCAGTTTTCCGTGTTGTCGTTTGCAAGGGAGTGTCCGTTTTTTCCAAGGATGCATGTGGATTAAAAAGAGGTGGCACCAATGGAGCCATAAAGATTCTGTCAATTTCATTTAATTTCTGGATTTAGTTTTTTGAGGTTTGACTCATCTTATGTTGGGAACAAGAAATGATTGAAGCACAATTACCCAATGAACAAGACTTCGAAGATTGCACTACAGTCATAGAAGCAACACATGGAAATTCCTGACCACCACCAATTTCAACACCGGATTCGTGATGAAAACCAGCAGCACAGCACTGCTCAGTCTCTACTTGCGCTCCTGGTTTGGCGTGGATTTGATGATTATCTCCATCGACATTGCCAGATTTATCGCAGAAGCAGCGTCACTGGGTGACGACTTTGAGGGGCAGTATGGGTCAAAACGGAGTAATACCATATTATATTATTATTTGAGTGGATGAATGATGCCGCCTGGCCCAGAGGTTTAATATCAAGATGATCCCACCCTTCCGGATGTAGTGTCAGGTTGCAAGTGCTGTGACATTTCTCCCGCATAGTCCCCCAAATTTCATCAGATTTCCAGAAATTATCCCGTTGTCATTTATCTCTCTGTTTAGTGGGGAACCTAAAATGACCAGGTTCGAATTGGCAAATTACAATGTGGAAGCATTTGGAATTCTAGATCATGTATTGGTGTGTTTGGATATAAATAAATATATATATATATATGCACACACACACACACATATATATATTATATATATGCACGCATATGATATTCCCATTTTAGGAAATTCACAGCACCAACTATTTCCAGCACACACCCAATACTAGATACACCAGCTAAGTCAGTATGTTTTCTCGATGGTGAACCTACAAAAAAAAGGTTCAAAATTGAGGCACCAAATGCCTGAGGAAAATCATGTTTTGTTTATGTTCTGTACTGCGGATTCTTGGGGTCCAATTGTTTTCACCTGTTTTGAGATGTTTTACTCTGATATCAACCAATATTGTAGTAGGATGTATAGTAGGTAGGTATAATTACCCCATATATACACCTCATTCTACAACCGACCCTGGCTGGCCCATGTTGCTCCACATTTTTCACAGGTTCGGAGACACCATGTCCACAACTTTGACCTCGGGTCGGTACTTGTGCCTTGGCTACGCCATGTACTGATGGCTCGCATGCCAAGTGGGAAATAAAGAAGCATTCACAATAACGCAGGGTGATACATGGGCCAGAAACGGGACTAATTCAACATATACACATGTGTATATATATATATAATCTTAATGTATGCGCACGATATCATAATTTCTTTGCGACAATGTACGGTATTGTACGATGTAAAAACAAATGTATTTACTTGTTTGAAGGGAACTGAGGCATGAATCCAACCCCTGCAGCCACTGGATCATACAAATAAATTGAACAGCACCAGTCATAATCATACAAATGGAATGTTCTTCCTCCAAAGCACGAGTGAAGCACCATGTTATGTTCCTACAACAATCTCTGCAAATAAATTTGCCAAAAGAAGGTGATGGTCAAATATGTAGCAATTTCAAGATAGACAACTTATGACAGACAATGATGATATATGAAATCTATGCGATAGAATGGGTAGTTGATTTTTCTCCAAACGTGCACCAGTTTCACATAGTAAAGCACAAGAAATGGGGCACCATAGGCTACCCCAATGATCCCCAATGTTAACGCACAGGTTCTCCCACAAGAATAGGGTGAATTGCTGAAGATCACTCCGACTTGTTCTAGCCGATTCTAGCCAAAACACAAAAAAAAGTAAACAAACAACATAAATCCGGAAGACATTGGGGACTACATACCCGTACATGATCGTACATGTACTCATATACCTTCATATACATTACCCACATTACCCACATATTCTCCGATTCTTATCATATGCACATACTCTCAACAACCAAGCTGACTCTAATAGATCCAGTATCCATCCAGGGGCATGGAAATCACGGATCATCTCTGTAGCACGACCCAAGGCGTGCGTTGCGCATTTTGCGTCTACTGCGATTGACGCGAATTGGAAAGCTCCAAAAGAAATTCAGTATTTTAGCGACCCGTTTCTTCTCCACCTACGTCTTCATGGTCTTGAAGGACGCTTGGCAACATCGCAACAGATCCTTTGGGGGTGAAACCATGTCCTTAACTCGACTGAGAAGAAGACCGAGGGAACCGCAGGTGTTGGTCCATGTTCCGCACTCAACCTTAACCATCACCTTGGGGAATTAGTCGTCACACTTCTATCGTGAGATGCCAGCCTGAATGGAGGTAACTGCTGAATTTGCACCAACCAAAATCCAATTGGTTGGTGCTTTCAATGATGTTGTCAAACCATTTCCCTCTGGTAATCAAACATGGCTTGCTGGAACATCCCCCACTTAGTTCACTGATTTTCCCATTCAAATGCCCATTGAAAAAGGACATGTCCCAGCTAGCCAGGGGCTATGATTCATTTTTGGCACCCAAATCCACCAACCACAACATCCACAACATGGCCGCACGAGCTCGGATGAGCAGTGACCCAAACCCGTGTGGATACTTATTGATGTGATTGGTTATTACAGGGGGCTATACTGTTGAAACACGATGTGTGTATATATATATAAGTATACATATATAGATGTATATATCTATATCTACCTGTTTATTTGTACACACATCAGGATTTATGACTCTCATCATCTATCAAAACTATGGGAATCGCATTCCAAACCGAGCAGCGTTTCTTTTTTAATGTGATGACATCATCTGACGTTTCGCTGTTGCCGTCGTTGAGGTGGTGTGGACCCTGATGTTGATGCTGGCCATCAACCATCTGATTGCTTGCTGTTGGTATGGTATAACAACCTTGGAGCCAGATGGCTCCACCTGGCTGGCACAGGTGGATAACAGCAGGGTGAACGTCTACGATCCCTGGCAGATGTTTAAGGAACAACATGGCAGTTATATTGGATGGGTTCGACATTTTGGGTGAATGATAAACCTTTATTGAGAATAGTTGGACATAGAACTATATTACCGACTCTAGGGGATTAATATCCCGAAGGTACGGTGGGTGCAAAATTTGATGTTTTTATCACTTTATTTTAGTCGGACCCCCCAAAAATTACTGGTCAGGATTTATGAATCCAGGGTTGACATTAGTACCTTGGATTTCTTAGCCACCAATAGCAAGCTGTCCAAGGTACATGTGTGGTTGATATGGATCCAGACATGCCCAACATTCCTAAGGCAAAGACACTGACAGGATCTCCGGGACAAAAATGAGATTTCCTGAATCATCAGGATTGCTTGTTCAAATCCAGGGGGAATCAGTTCTATGAATGGCCCTTTGCCTCCCAAGCGGAGGCCCATTGTTAATGAGTTGATCGGTTTTCAGGGTGATCGAATATTACTAGGCTGACTACCAAATAGAAATGTTGTGTCTAGTAGTCCAACCTGGCAGAAGTCTAAATAAGGTTTCCAAATATTGCGATGATGTTCTATATATTTGTATGGATATTCCTCTGTATAATGCATATTGCGGATAAAGACGTATCCTTTGGTAATTCAACCTGGTAGAACAGTTTTCAGATGCTTTGACCTTCAAAATATACCCGTCATGAGGGGATGAGACAGAAACAAGAAAGGTGGTATAAAGGGGTTAGTACTCGGATACAATGAGGATACCTTTGGATATAATTTATAGTGGGGATGGATCAAAAGCCACATAGAATACCAGAATTCGATTTGTGGAGATGTACATCCCCTTTACCTAGCAGCTAGTTTGGTGTTCACCAGGGCAAGGTTTTGACCCATAGTCATGTGGCAGCCCCCGCTGAGGATCTCTATGTAGCATCACTTCACTGGTCCCTGACCGCCGCTGCTGCGCTCAATGAAACCTTCAATGAAACCCTCAATGAAACCCTCAATGAAACCCTCAAAGCGCCACACAACTATTGGAAAGCAAACCTCGATATTAAACTACCAGATAGCCGACGGATATTTATTGTATAAGATTTTCTAGGACCATTATAGGCAAATTGAGTACACAAATGGGTGTTTTTCATCATCATCATCATCATCATCATCATCATCATCATCATCACCATCATCATCATCATCATCATCATCATCATCATCATCATCATCATCATCATCATCCTCGTCGTCGTCCTCGTCATCGTCATCGTCATCATCATCATCATCATCATCATCATCGTCGTCGTCATCATCATCATCATCATCATCATCATCATCATCGTCATCGTCATCATCATCATCATCATCATCATCATCATCATCAAATATCCTCAACCATTTATCAGGTTGACAACGGAAAAACGCGATACAATAAACAGTTTCATCAACATCATGGTTGCAATTTTGGCAGGACTCAATTCACACCCTCGACCAACAACATTGCACCAGCAAATGGTCTCGAGCGCAGCTTCGCGGTCTTTGTGATTTTGTTGGCCATGGGCTTCTTTTCCTCGTCCCTTATCTGAGATTCCATGATCGATGGGCATGGATTGGTCAACCATCAATTGGTACAGGGTGTTCCTGTAACATTTTCCTTGAAGCAATCCTTCTTTCCTCTTTGCATACATCAGACCCAGACACAGACAGGCAGGCAGCCAGCAAGGCAGTCAAACAGCCGTGAGGGTTCAAAGATTTGCTTGGCCGCGTTGGCCACCGGCTGGCCCTGAAACCCGAGGGGGGAGGGGTTGGTAGACTTACGATGATTCACTGTATTTGTTGTTTAAGATCGTTTAAGTGTTCCATCACTTGCACACAGGTTTGTTTGATAGCCCTTGCAAAAGTGACCTCATCAGATGCGTTAAATTAAAAACATAATGATTTCAGAAACACGAAACAAATCCATCAATCCATCACAATCACAATGACGAAGACAAATACATTGACAACGATGATGATGATGATGATGATGATGATGAGGAGGAGGAGGAGGAGGATGACGATGATGAAGAAGATGATGATCATATCATCATCGTCATCATCATCATCATCATCATCATCATCAAATATCTTCAAATACCTTCAAACGTCTTCAAATGTCATCGTTATCAAGTATCATCCAAGGTCATTGAAACAGCCCATACAATAATCCATAGTAATAACAAGAATCACAATACTCTCCGGTAGTCAAAAAAAACTTTGAAAATGGACCCTTTATAAATGATTTATGTAAATATTTACCTGTTCATCATCTTGATGTTCCATAGAAAATTGCAAATTTACCTGAGGGTTCGTCCAAGACATTTCCATTAGTATCCCATGAGATTCCCATCCCATTAATAGCTCACTATATTCCCATGCCCCCATGGCCCCAGGTTCGTGGGCTCGATCACCGCCACGGTGAACTCCTTGCGACACATCCAGGCAGCCAAGGTCAAGCAGCAGGAGGGACGGTCTTTTGTGTCGCTGATGTAGGATGATGTAGGATTGCGATATTATATATATATTATATGATATATGATGATATATGATGATCGTAGCTGCTCGGGCACTCGCATTGCGAGCACTCGGCACTCACGTGTTGCAACTTACGTGCTGCAACTTATGCCAATGCATTTTTCATGGACGGAAACACGTCATTGGGTTTGTTGAGTGAGAGGCATGTCGATGTTTTGTTTGGTGAATCACAAATGAAGTGGCATGTTAGTTCAGATTGACTAAATCCTTTAAGGACTTTGGATAAAATATGATAAAATAGAACCCTAGATATGTGCCAGCAACAAGTATGATTGTAGGAAAGCGTTCTATGTATGTCTTTGGATGCTTTTTGGCGCCTGGGAGAAAAGCATCCGTGGGATTCCTTTTTGTTATACTTTGGAATGTGATTTGGTGTTTTTTGTTTGCCCCGGGAAAAAGCATCCGGCAGCATTATATATATATATATACATACATACATATTCTGGCTCCCCCAAAGCCTGGAACCTTAGCGGGTGCTTTTTTTTTATCTTCAAGTAAATGCATCCATATATGTGTCAGTAATGCCAAAACCCCTTGCGTTGCGAAACAGCGTGTTGCAACGGTGCATTGCGCGTGCTGCGTGCTGGAGCTACTAAGAAGATGATATATGATGATGTATGATAATATTTGATGATGTATGACCTTTGACAGACAAGCTTGATATATGATGATTTATGACTATATGTGATAAATATGTTTTGTAAACATTATTTGTTGGCATTTATATTCTACTCTGAAAATGATTTTGATGATGATGATGATGATGAATGAAATGACATGAAATGACATGAAATGAAATGAAATGAAATGAAATGAAATGAAATGAAATGAATTATGAAAACGATGATGATGATGATGATGATGAATGAAATAAAGAACAAAAGAAAGAAAAAAAAGAAAGAAAGAAAAAAGAAACAAAGAAAGAAAGACAGAAAGAAAGAAATGAATGAAATGAATGAAATGAATGAAATGAATGAAATGAATGAAATGAATGAAATGAATGAAATGAATGAAATGAATGAAATGAATGAAATGAAAGAATGAAAGAATGAAAGAATGAAAGAATGAAAGAATGAAAGAATGAAAGAATGAAATGAATGAATGAATGAATGAATGAATGAATGAATGAATGAAGGAACGAACGAACGAACGAATGAATGAATGAATGAATGTATGATGAGTGAATGATGAGACCACAGTGTGATGATGATCAATGATGAGAAACAAATTAGATATATAATGATGTATGTTGATGTATGATGATTGGTAGGTGGATGTGTGTGTTTTGCGCATATTTTTCTTCTCGTGGTGCTCCGATATTTTGATTGAAATTTAGAAAGGAGGACAAGACTGCTTCGGGAGAAACATGCAAATGGTATGAAGTGTGAGCAGCAGCCTCCGGAAAAGAAGGGTGCGGTGGGCGGGATGGAATTTGAACAAACTGTTGCAGACAGAGTTGCTTTTAGCAGAAAGCCGCTTATCCCAAATGCAGGGAAATGCCATTTTGTTCGGTTCATCCTAATTGATAAGGGTCACAAGAAATACGGGACTGCCGATGCGCCAACGACAATTCAACTGCAGATCACATGTTAAGAGTGGAAACACTCCATTTTGCTTCGGACTCCTTTCGCCTTAACAAAAGGACACCCTGCTGCAATTCTTCGTTGAGTGGCCTGGCAGAGCGCGGGTTGACAAATGGTCCCAAAGCGATAGTCGGATAGTCCTCCACGGAGGCAGTCTGTCGAAAATCATTTTCAACTTAGAAATATTCCCGCCATTTTGTAGCAATGGAATGTTCATGCCCTCATATCAGTACTTAAATTTTATTTAGATGAATGTTCACACGATTGGAGATGGTCCAATCTCAAGAGGTAACTTGCTACAGGATGGGAATATGATTTCATATGTATAGTATTTTTCTAATATAATATATACATATATATATATATACGTGTGTTGCTAAAAAATCATAGGCGTCCAGGAGTTCGGTGATAATTCGGTTCTGAGAGATATGCTCAGATCCCAGGACTTAGATGATCCTGGCCATTCATCCCGGCAATACTCAAGTCCAGTATGTTTTCAGCAAGTCGATGGAAGAGGTAAACCGTGTCTTCAACCTGCAAAATCAAGATTGAAACTCACCCAAGAGACTCATTTGACATTGCCTCCTTTCTTTGATTCTTGTTCTGGGTGTGCCAAGTTGAAACATAGACATCCAATGACTGCCACTGCCCAGGCGGAACATGTCCTTGGATCTGTACAGCAAGGTCGGAGTTGGAATTCAGCAACCTTCAGATAGCCTGGAAGTGAACTCTAAAACTCTGGGTAAATGGAGTTCATTGCTTCTGAATGGGGAATTGCTGTAGGTTTGTGAATTATCTACCAAAAAAAGTCAACCAATTGTTCTTTTAGCCTCTGGCAATCCAAGCTGACAATGAGGGCTGTCCAACTTGTGCGACTTTGCAGGTGCAGGACGTCATCAAGTCGGAAAACTTGGCAGAAATCAGGCTGCATGCAACTTGGCCAAAGCTGACTTATATACCTGCATCTGGCCATGAAAGTCAGTGAGGGTCACCGTGTATGCCATGATCCCAAGAAATCCTTTGAAAAAAATCAACAGCTCAATGAGATCCTACTGCGCCTTCATCCCTTTGTTCAACTCTCCACCCTTCGAACTGGGCGGGTTGGCAATGGTCGGTGGACCCCAGAAAGTGGGATGGTCAAGCCGTCAAGTGCTCCTGAGCCGGCTCCAAGGAGACGGAGGTGACTTTAGTGAACAGCCTGCCCGAACGATTTCGCATGCAGCTCCATGAGGATGCTGGGTGTAGTCATTTCCATGAATTTTGGGGCCGGCATAGGTAAACTCGCCGTCAAACGACGTGGTTTTTTTTCCTTTTTATGCCAGGTCTTCACTGCCGGGCCTTTTGGAGGTGATCTGTTTTTGATCCCCCTTTCTACTTTATTTTGCTGTGCCACAGCTCGCCGGCTCGTTGGCCTTCTGGAACTCCAGAAGTTGAATCCCGAGCACTATGAATGATTTATATAGGTAAACACAATTGATCCAACAAGTCAACCACCTTTGGAGGAGTCTCAATCTGAAGAAGCATTGGGATCTCTCCGGCATAGCCATAGGGATTTCCAATCTCCGGCATAGCCATAGGAATTTCCAATGATATAATTTATTGATAATTTAACAGGAAGTGATAGATCCATATAGATTCACTCTTGAGTATGGCCCAGTATGTCCAATGATGCAGTGATTTTCGCGCCTGGGCAGGAGATGTACATGAACTCCTTGCTGAAGCTGGAGTGCTGGCCACACAACTGCAGCCACGGCGGATCAGAAACTAAAATTACCCTCTGGTAATTTTACGTAGCTATTGAAAATGGCAATTTATAGTTGATTTTCCCATTGAAAATTGTGATTTTCCATAGTTATGTTAGTTTACCAGAGGGTAATCATTGTAGTGGCTCAACCATACCATGGGCGTAGACAGTTGCATACCTGCTAAGAATCACACATGGCAATGCAAAGCCATCATTTTGGAGTACTATGAAAACTGGAGGGCAATTTTCCATTGTCAGATTGGATTGCTGCAGGGTACACCCCAGTGTTCTTTGATGCTCTCTGGTTCTACCCCATTCTTATCAACATATTTTGAGAGGGGCTACACTAACACCCCTCAAATTCAATGACACCCAACACTGGGCTCATCCAGCCGTAAAATCATCCGAGCCCATTGTTTCGGTTTTCTCGGGTTGGCGGCTTGATTGGAAGACTTCCTTCCTGGGATCCGCCATCCACTTTCCACGAACACCGAGGCCAAAAGACATGAGTAAAGACATGCTGACGGAGCCAGAAAATGAGGTTTTCTTGCGACAAATTTGTCATCATGCTATGTTCCTTGGTGGAATCCACTTTGAGTATACTAGATCAAAACCAGTGAACATACCTGTAGAGATGTCGGTGATGTTGTAATTTTATGTATTTCTTTAGGATGACCATCCATGAGCACCAGCCAAAAGCTGAAAAAGCAGGGCACCAGAGTTCTTATCCACAGCCAAAGAAACAACGTTGCGTTTTGCACAAAAGCTTGAGTTTATATGTGTTCAAGTTTGGCAGGTGCCAACAGAATTTATCGGTCGGAGGTAGGACTGGGTTTGCAAGTCCAGTTCAGAGACTGTTATTTTGCCAGCCTTTTGTTTGTTTGCCGGGTGTTGGAAAAACTGTGACAGAGAAGGTGCTGGCAAAGCAAATCTTTGAACGAGTTGGTTCGTTGACAATTGTTTGCAATGCGAAAACCACTTGCGGCAAACTTCTTGTTGTATCTTGCAATACGGTGTGGTTCTTTTTGTTGCTCTTTACACATGGACTTGCACTTCTCTATGTATGGGAAAGCTGCAGCTCGGAGTCTGCAATATCAATATCCTTCTCTTCTTCTCTGAGCACTTGCTTCAGCATGGCACTGGCATAAACTCGGTTTGAAACAGAGATAGACGAAACCAACGGTTTAATGAGAAACATATGGTGATTTGATGGAATGTTTAACGGTTCTATGATGTTTTTATGAGTATCACATTCCAGAAAATTCATCCGGAGGGACATATATTTCTTGTTTCAGGGTGTCCAGGAGATCTTGCGCCCCGGTCTTTAAACATGCAAAAGTGTAATTAAATATGATTGGTAGGTCTTACTGAAGTGTTGCTAGTATTGGCCCAATAGTATTGAATTGGTTGTTTGTTTTCTTGGGTTTGTCCTGCTGTCTGGTTCCTTGTTGCACCACTTTCAGCCCCGCAAGCCCAAGGTCGGAAGGCGTTCTGAAACGAGGGGAAGATCTCTTCTTGCCCTATAAGGATTGCCATCATGTCTACTTCGTTGAGCAGGGACACGGATTGAAATATGTCACTTGAAACCACTTCATCCACTGGTCCGTTGCGTGTTGGCAGTCGACGATTTGAAAGATTTGTTTGATGGGTGAGCTATGGGTGAGCCTAGTTTTTTTGCGTGGTAGTAGTTGCCTCCCGACCTTGAATCGGTGGGGACAGCGACGCAAGATAACGATGTTGACCCTGTTGTCCTGGAGTCATGTCACACTGCGTATATATATATATATACTTTGTCATGCAATCCCAAGTCAAAATGTGTTTTTGAGTCAGATATCACATGATGTGTATCTATATATATACACATATGTGTGTGTGTATGCATGTGTAATACATAAATATATATATGTATATATATGTAAATATGTAAATATGTCTATCTATGCGTTTGTATATACAGTGTATAGATTGTAAAAGTGACAATAACGGTTCTTCACACATGTATAGTCATGTAATTATATTAATTAATTGTATATATATGTGATACACACTGATTGATTGAGTGATTGCTTTATTTCGTTTTCAATCCATAGCTTTTTTATTGGAAGGTGAGGCAGATGTCGCCAACATCTCAGCCGAGGCATCGCATGGACGCTCCACGCTTGTGATGCAGGGTGACAGTGATTTTGGCTGCAGATCTCCCCCATGTCTGGGCCACCTTCACCCAAGTTCGATGATTCTCCCAGCTACGAAATGGGAAACATATTGTTCTCATTATTAATGGCAAATATGAGGTAGCAGTTGTTGTTGTTTTTTCTTTTTGTTACCATTGCTACCCGATAATAGGTGGGATTTTCCAGTCAGCCAGGTGACATTACCAAGGGTACGTATGATGGGAACATTGACGACGAAGACCTACAATGGCCAACCATGACCAACAATGACCAATTCCAGTACGTGGAGGGAAATGACCAGTTTGGCTACATACCGGATATATCCGGATATGATAATATATAATATAGATCTACAGCCAACATGATATGCAATCAGCTACCATCGGGGAGTTAACATTGATATTGCGAAACACCCGGTGAGATATCAGGTATTAACATGAGAGACAATCTGATATGGATTTGCTGTCTGAACATGTGCCCTAATTACTTAGATGGTCGGCAAAGTTCGGAGAGTTGGAAACATCTGGGCTGGTTGAATGCAAACCAATGTGGTAGTCCCAGTATCTGCTGAAGACTGAAACATGTTTTGCCCCTATGAGTTTCTTCCCATGTCGTGAACTTTGTTTCTACTGTATCCTTTGGAAGACTAAACAGTCCGGAAATAGTCTGGGTGGATTTGAGGTATAGCAATGTCACCGCCATCATCAAATCGAGTTGGTGCTTTGTTCTCTTTACTTGTAGCTTTACAGCTAGCGCTGGCATCTTTTTCATAGACTGACTGACCTAAAGAGCTATAGGCTATAGAGCTATGGTCATCCTAATAATTTGGTTCCACCTTTGATATGGCTGATGAGTTGCGCAGTCACAGTAGGAAACCCCTCTATGAAAGCACAGCCTTTGAAACCGCAATGAAAGAGCGGTTCTCGTAAGGCTGGGGTTTGAACCACAAGCAAAAATGCTATGTTTGCAAAATGTCCTGCCATTTTCTGTTGAAAAGGTCTCTCCTGGAAACCGTCCTTCATGACAGCAGATTTATTTGTGAACATTGGATAGCATTGGCATGTCCATACGAATATCCTTTTCAACAGCATTTGTCCGTTGCCAGCTTAAACTTTAAGTAGTCAGGGGGATTAAACCCCACAACAATATAGATACTAACAGATGGTATAAATGAACGATACATAACGATATATATATATATATATAATAGATGACAGTTTTACATTTTGGATAACAGTTATTCATGGCTGAGGTCTCTGTTTGCCAGCGATTTGGGCTGAATGGCACTACTGCGGTCGCTGCACGGCGGAGTCCGGCGCAGGCCGAGAGCCGGTGAAGACCCGGTCAAGCGAAGAAGCAGGATACAGTTTATATGATGATATGGTATGTAGATGTATGTAGTATATAGTAATAATATGTTTGATAGAGTCTTAGATGGTGACAGATAGATAGACAGGTAGATATAGATGTGTAGAAACAATATATACACATCTTTTTTTTGTATACGTATGTATGTAGCTTGTTTCAACCAACCTGCTACTGGTAGCATTTACATCGTGACGTTAACATATTGTTGATGGAAGTAGGATGTTCATGATCGAGTGGCCTTCCCATTTGGCTGTAAACTGAAGATCGCAGCAACTGACTTTCACAGACTGTTTGGGAGTCTTTGCAGCCGAGACTTGGTGTATACGCATCACTGGAAGAATTCCAGGATATGTCACTCGAGTGCATGGAGAGACCTTTGCAAATCTGGCGGTGAAGTTTGCAGGAGAAGTCACTCGCTATTTGCACCTTGGCCCTTGGTGCGCCTGCTCCATCGGAAAAAACATGAATAAAAACTTGGCAATAAATATACATGAATATGACAAATGGCAAAGGACTCACTTCCTGAACAAAATCCGCAGGGTGTGGAGTCAAAGACTTTTTGCAGCTCTCCAACGCACGCTGCTTGGGCACAGATGCTATATGATAGAACGACCGTAGGGTTGGCTGAGATTTCAAACAGTTTCAATTACGTTGATGAATCAATGGTGGGGTTGGGATGGGGTTCGGATGTGTTGAGTGGGGTGAGTGGGGGTTGAGGGTGGAGGGGTGGGGGAATAATGTTTGTTTTGCGGCTTTCACCGCTGTGACTCTGTGTCACTTCTTTTTCCACTTATTGGTGTGGAAGACTTCAGCCAGCGGCACCTGCCGCGAGACGAGCGTTTTCGTTCATCCAAGAGAGATTGCTAATCCGTCAATCTGACTTCCCTGTCCTGCCGCACCACCGTTTCCTAGTTTGCCAACATGCCACAGCCCTTTCTTTATTGCTTCAGCTTAAAATGATATTGTATATATAATTAAATGAGTATTTGGTTCGCCTCTGGATGAAGGCCAACAATTTGGCACATAGAAAATCTGAAAATGCTTTGCTTCAGAAATTCAGGTCCTGGTCTAAGTGCTTCTAGATGGATGAAACATGTCTTCGGTATTCTTCGGGACTTATTCAATGGTTTGATCTCCTAAACCACACACACATGGAAGGGCTGCCGATAAACATGAAAGGGCTGCGGCTAAACAAGTTTCAACCTCAGGCAAATGTGCACGGTAAACCTGCGGGATTTTTGAATATATGTTTCATTTCTCGTCCGCACCTGGAATGATATCAGCAATTGTCCCTAGTTTTATATGGGTCGAACCCATAATCCATCAGCTAACGACTGCTGGCGATTTGGCTGCGGTTTTCAAATCGGCTGTCAGAATCATTCCTTTCATCCAAGTGCTCCGATTCCCAATCGCCAATCCACCAGTGACTCCTTGGATGAGACCGCGAACATGATCATTCCATTGCTATTTCGAGAGATTTCGTTTCGAGAGATGCCGGCGGAAAGAAACAACATGCGAACATAACAACCATGGGGAAGACATCAGGAATCATCAGTAGTTTCTCCTTTCAAAAAAATGCCTCGAGATGCCTCGAGGCAAATCTTTGGAATTCTTTTGGTTGGTGCTCTTGCACCTTGGCCTTCGGCTGTTGTGGTAGCGACATGGTGGCCTATGTTTTATTTCTTGGAGGTTCAAAGAACACGCCATTTGCATCCATTTGCCAAAACTGTGTGCACATTTATATGTCAATCCATGCTAAAATATGCTTTATAGATATGTAGATAGAAAGGCACACACACATATAATATATATATATATACACACATATATATATATATATATATATGTGATGACTCATCGATTGATTGTTTGGTTTGATATGATATGATTTGATTTGACTTGATTTATCGATTGATTTGATTTGATTTGATTGATTTGATTTGATGAATTTGATTGGATTTGATTGGATTTTATTTAATATATTTTGACTTGATTTGATTTATCGATTGATTGCTTTGATATGATTTGATTTATGGATTGATTTGATTTGATTTATCGCTTGATTTGATTTGATTGGATTTGATTTATCGATTGATTTGATTTGATTTGATTTATCGATTGATTTGATTTGATTGATTGGATTGGATTTGATTTGATTTGTTTTTTTAATCAATTGATTGATTGATGATGTAGTAGAAACATGTTTGTGTGTAGTAGTCACATATTGTTCGGACGCATGTTGATGGAACCACCAGCGCCAGGAGAATGAGGAAGCTGACGACCTGTGTCTCCTCCCACGAAACAGATGCGTGGGATGCTGATGTCGGATACCATGGGATACCCAAACCGGCAACGGTTTACGTGGGAATTCACTGAAAAATCTGAAACGCCCAGTTTCAGCCTTGTGATTTCCATGAACTTTAGCTGAAGGTGGAAATCCAAGATGTGAAGCATGGATATCATGGGTGTTGTTCTAACTCAAGAAACATCTGGAGAAGAAAATGGTTCCATATGTCTTGAAATTTCATTCCTTTGCTTAGTAACTCTGAGTATTTTGGGTCAAACTATGTCATAAACCGCCCATTTGGGAATGGCTCATACAATCTATTTATGGATGGTTTATTATTGTTTTATATCCACATTTCGTGTAGCACTGAGACTGCAGGTCATGTTGAAAAATTATCCCTGGTTGGCGGCCCAATGCTTAGGCCTAGCAGCTGGGACATCGCAAGGCACTTGATCTACATGCATAATATATAGAGAGATAATAGATTTAAACATATATCATAGAGTCCATATATATGTATATATATATATATGTGTGTGTACTGTATATTCATGTATATTCTATATAATATGTTTTATGTGCGTGTGCTCCACCTGTAAGTCATTAGAACCGTACACTATCATGCCAGCATATCCCCGCAGTTTTCAACCTCACTATCCTGCCACAGTTGAGGTTTCAAAACGGAGAAGATGGATGCGTTGGCCTCCCGCGCCCGCATTTTTGCAGATGGCACCAAAAGCCACGGGAGCCTCTTCGACAAATCCGTGTCCCGAGAGATGCCCAATGTGTCCCCAAAGGGGAGATGGAAGGGATTCATCTGACCAGATCTGACCTTCGCGATTTTACGAAGTTTTCACCACCATGGATGCCCCATCATCATATGATCACAGCATATCACAGCCATTGGGGAGCAAACTTTCCATACAGTATCTTTCCATAGACATCTTGAAATCCGGTCAGAAGCTGTTCAGCGGCCGCAACGACTCGGGACGTTTCTTCTGCGCGTGCAGAAGGCGGTGCAATTGATCTATCCCGGCGGAGGGGACGACTACCCAGCTACCGACGTGGATCTGGTAGCTACTCAGATTGCGCCTGATTTTGATTTATTTTGATGAATTTTGCCTAATTGGATTTGGCTTTCAATTGATTCAATTACAATTATCATGCAAAATCATGGACAAACCATCTCTGCAAAAGAGAGTCGTCAGATTGCTGTGAGATGAATCATGGTGTAGCTGTGTGCTTTGACCACTTTGCTCCCGAAGACCTCATGACTTGCAAGGACCAGATGCTTGTATCTCAAAATGGAACACCTGGGTTACCCCGAATTCCAAGGTCGGACTATCATTGCTTTCCCCATCAAAATGCTTTTAAATTGGAAGCCCAACCTTCAGGCATTTGGAGAAGACTGGTGACTGTCATGAGGTCGCTGAGTTCTACAGGGATCATGTATCCCATCGGAACCGGGAACGGACCATGGCCAGCGGCAGATCTGGAAACAACCGACATATTGTCAATCGAGTTTTGGAGTAAAAATTCCAAGCACTCAGCAAGGTTACTTGATTTTTTGGGTCCCCTATGGTCCCCCAATGCAAGATGCGGACATGTTCCTGCATGGATTCCCATCCACTGCGTCTCTGAGCGCTGTCTTGAGCATGCGAAAATTGCAGCCCATGATTCGCTCAGAACAGTGTGACCACACCACAGAATGAATCCGTGGATGTGGCCGTTTTTCGCAGAGATTGGAGGGTTTTGCTGCTCAAATCATGGTGACTTAGTTGTCATTCTTGGAAGTTGTAAGGTTCAGTGACCTCATCAGGGTCATGCATATTCAATCATGTTTAAAAAATTATGACATTCTATGGGTGATCAAAAAAGCAATGCAATCTATATGGTTGATCAATATTTGATTCTAGAGAAGTACAGAGCCATCACCCATTCATATTCTTTATTCAATCATGTACTTCACTTCGGGGATCACCCTGTTTCACCCTGGTCATGCGCTGGCGGCGTGCCGGTTTGCGGGTGGTCAAACAGAAGCCATGGTAGTTGAATCAATTGGAAGCTGGACCCATTGATTCTGAAAGATCAATCTGCAAAGCCAGATAGAGACAATGACTTAATTGAACGCAGTGTTTCACATGTCCCACCAAGACTATATGACAATCTTGTTGCCCGTGATTCCATTTGGATTTGTAGTTGCCAGTTTTCCAATTATGGCTTACATTGTTGATGTAGTTTCTATCATTTCCATCATTGTCATAAGTGATCAACATCTCTCATAGGTCCCATCCTTTCCATCACTGTTGGGGAGAGACGACTTGCCAAGACGGCACCTAACTTTGTTTGGAGCGTCATGTGTTCATGTTGGTGTTTGGATGATCAGATATAGCCATTTACTATCATTTACTGTATATCTCCGGAATTCGGAAACTTTGGTGTTTCCAGGAGCTATTTGAGCCATTTTTGAACATGATCCACTCTACGCTGGAGAAGCTCCGGGTGGTCAAGATCTCTATTGAAAAGCTGACGATGCCTCTGTTTTTGGGGAGCAACATTCAGCATTCATTATCTCAGTTTTGCTGCCGTTTGTCATTGAGCCATTTTGAGCAGGATCCAATCATCCTAGCAGGTTACTGTTTGCAAATAGGGTACTCAGACAGAGCAGTTTCGTGGTTGGATTCCTGGTTGATCACCATTTTCCATGTTTTTTTCACCAAACTTGCTTTCAGTTTTGGCGGCTAGTGACCCCCGCCTCCGCTCACCGACCTTGGCCTTTTCTCGGAGAATGACGTTTAAAAAGGTGCGTTCTTTCATGTTCTTTCTCACTGGAGAAAGCTGGGGTAGGTGCCAGTTCCCATCTATGAAGCGGGTAGGTGATTTGATGCATTGATTTTGTGGGGGTGCCACAAAAGGGGATAAGTAAGCAAGAAGAAAATGGTGGCAGGGGAGAGTCTCCAAGATTGATCGTGTTCAGGAATGGGTTGCCACTGTACCTACAATCTTCAGAAATGTTGGAGGTTTTTTCATGCAAATTCCCCACAAAGGGGAGAAACATGGTTTCCACCATGACATCATTATGTGGAGTTGGTAAGGGATACAATTCCAATATAACAGTTATTTTCTAGTTTGGTGAATTCTATCACATGTCAGCCATATGTGTGGACTGAATGTGGGTATGTGTTCTTGATCCGACAATGTGAGGGTGCACAAAAACGGGGCCTTGGAATATTCGAATTGGCTTTGAACAGACAGCGTCATCATGAGACTCAGCTATTGCTAGTTTGCCGTTTTCTCGAGCCGTGCATAAGTTCCACTTAAAGATAAAGTGCGCGGTTTCCGGGAAAGAGCACGGGAACAGCTTGTAATATACTTAGTATATCTTAGTATTCTTCATTTGTCCACTCTTACTCTTGACATCCATAGGGGAACTCTGGAGCCACAGCCGCAGGTGGCCTCTAACTTTCCCATGCTGTTGCTGGCCACGCGGCGCCCGGAAGAGCAATTGGGTCCTCTCGTCGCATTCTTGCCGCTTGACTGAGGAGTTTTTGTCAGCCGTGGTTGTTTTGTGCGGGGACGCCTGAAATATTCTTATAATTTATTATCATTGATCATTGATATCATTATTGTCATTGTTATTCATGGGGATTATTATGCGGATAGTGCCGAGATACATGGCGTCATGGCCATGTAATTATTGATGATGAGTTGCAGCAGTCACGTGTTTTTTCACTTCGCCCAACTTCTGCAGCTCCTTTGCTTTGAACTTCCAAGTCCCCCATCCAGGCCCTCTTCGCGAATTGGTATGGGCCAATCAAGTCTCACATCCTAGATCAGTCCAATTGTGTAGGTACCTCGGTGACATACAATCAAATAGATTCATAACTACATAAAATCATACATACTCCAATGCATCAAACACGGTATATAAATCAATAGTTCTATTCCAATGGATCCAAATACTTCCCGACAAGCTAAAGCTAACCACCCAAATCATACCCCGAACACTCCCTGAGGAGGCACTTGGATCCACATAGATATGCAATCCACAAATACTACAACACATATACAATCACATGTCCAACACATTTGATAATCCTTTCCCCCTAATACTAAACCCCGCCCCCCCCCCCTTAATAATAAACACCTCAGGTAGTTTTTATTATTAGGGAGGTATTTATTATTAGGGGGGACCCTAATACTAAATTTCGGACCTTATTACNAATAAACACCTCAGGTAGTTTTTATTATTAGGGAGGTATTTATTATTAGGGGGGACCCTAATACTAAATTTCGGACCTTATTACTAAAAACTATTTTTCCCGATTTCAAAATCAATTAAATTCCAATTTAAAACGCAATTAATACGTTGCAAGAAATTGGATTTCGAAGCGGATCGCTAATAGTAAGCGCCAGACCTTATTACTAAAAACTATTTTTCTCGATTTCAAAATCAATTAAATTCCAATTTAAAACGCAATTAATACGTTGCAAAAAATTGGATTTCGAAGCGGNTACTAAAAACTATTTTTCTCGATTTCAAAATCAATTAAATTCCAATTTAAAACGCAATTAATACGTTGCAAAAAATTGGATTTCGAAGCGGATCGCTAAGAGTAAGCGCCGGACCTTATTACTAAAAACTATTTTTCTCGATTTCAAAATCAAATAAATTCCAATTTAAAACGCAATTAATACGTTGCAAAAAATTGGATTTCGAAGCAGGACCCTAATAATAAGCACCCCGGGGTTGACTAGTTTTTATTATTAGGGGGTGAAACCGACAAATGGTAGGTTTATTTTTAAATTGTTTTCTAAAGGGGATCAATGAAAAGTCAAATTGGCCAACCACAATTTTTCCAAAATTGGAGATGGACCCGAGTTTTTATTATTTGGGGGAGGTTTAGTAATAGGGGGAAGGGATTAAAAATGTCATGCATACTGCATACATATATCCGTAATTATGAGTACATACATAGATAGAATTATATATATAGAGATTTAGATACATGATATATGTATATAATATACGTAGTTCATTATATATGTAGACAATGCGTATATCCCACATTTCGGGGTTCCCTTTCCACCGCCTCAGGCGCAGCCTGGGCGTCGCCCCAAACGCCACAAAGGCCTTGCAGTTCTATGCATGGCCCAATGCGGCGGAGATGCTGCGGGAGACGGCCCCCTGGTAGGGATGGGGGGTTTGGGGGCTTGCGGGGCTTGGGGGGCTTGGGGGGATGGATGAAAACCCTATGATCATATGAAATCCCATTTTGAACGTTGATTTGATCATGGTTCATCCCAATTCTGAATGGAAAACACCAGGATTTTTAATGGTAAAGCTATATGTTGGTTGATTAGGCAACTGGGTAAGTTGATGAAACAATAGGAATAGAATAGCTATTTAACTGCAAGAATCATGGGGATGGACAATTTGCAAGAATCAAGAATCATGTGGCCACAACCAACAGCTCAAGGGGCCTCAAACATTTCAAATACATTCAACTGCGCTTTTGTGTTTCCTCTTTGGCCAGGATAATTGTAGGATTGACTGTCTTAAAATCTTTTGTTTGGGTGATGCTGGGTTGAATCCACTGCGCTGAAGTTTTGGCTCAAGCCCCACGACCCTGGCCCTCGGCATCGCAAGCGTCCAGCCCCGGTATGGGAGCATGCTGCAGTGCGGCGGCCGGAGGGTGTGCAGAGAATGTGCATGAGAAGTTGTATCCAATGTGGGTGGTAAAGGTCTCAGATTTATTGGACATGGAGAAGCTTTTGAGCTTCAATGATTTGAATCCCGTCGTATCATTCAGCCTAATTTGTTTTAAACATGGAAGGGGTTGTAACAGGAATGTGGCTCTGAGATTTCCACGGAGCAGTGCTCTAAATCGCCCAGCGCTTCAGGAAAGCCTTGGGGAAGTTGCGAGAGCATCGGGTGGGCATGTTTTGCATTTTCATCTCGCATCAATGGCTGGGCAATGTCCATCCAGATCCCACTGGGTCTCAGTTCAAGATCCTGAAGGCGCGGAACTCCCAGATCTGTTGGGATATATTGGGATCCATTGGGTTGAATATGGAAAACATATGGAATATATGTAGAACCGCTATCCCGGGACGAGGGCTATTTGGGCCTGGAGGACTTCTTGAGCTTTTCTGTCAGGCTTTTCAGCCAAGAGATGTCGGGGAGACATGTACTAGATTGACGCAGCCCCACCCTCCCTTCATATTCACACTGGTACATGCAGATTTATCTTTCGATCTATTGTTTTGTTTGTTTGTCTATCTATATCTATATCTATATCCACATTTCTATCATTGCATATGCCAATCGAATCTAATCTATGCAATTTTACCCTAACTATGATCCAACATTATCTAGACTTGGACATCGACCAGCGTATCCATGCACCTGTGTTTCCATCTATCCATTTATCCATCTATCTAATCTAATAATCTAATTGAAGCTCATCATCGTAGCAAAGAAATAATGCTATAGTACTATAGAAATCTAATCAAACGAAATCAAATCTAATCTCATCTCATATATAATCTATAATCCAAGTCCAAATCCAAATCCTATTCTTAATCCAATAATTCCAATCCAGTCAATTTAAATCTAATTCAATCTAATCTAATCAATCTAATCTATGTACATATATGTATTGTCTCCGCGTGTAGATATGTCAGCACATGTTGTTTTCCATTCATGATTCACCAGGCGGCTATGAAGAAGGTTGTGGATGGAAGCATTTCGGTGGAGGGTGATGTCTCCGCCCAACTTCGCTTTGGAACCATGCGCTTATCTCGCGCTGAGAGGGATCGCATTCGCAATGGGTACCCTTGGCAACATTCGGCGTGGTTCATGGTGACCTCCCGAGCCGAGGGGAACAGAACCTGGATATTAATGGACAAAGTGTGCGCCCAATCACAAGCCCCCAGAGCTCTGAACACATACATAGACTCACAGAAATTATTTATCTAAATATATTATTATATATTATTATCATTATTACTATTATTATTATTCTAATAATAAGTATTATTATTATTATTATATTTATATATCTATCTATCTATCTATCTATCTATCTATCTATCTATCTATCTATCTATCTATCTATCTATCTATCTAATCTATCTATCTATCTATCTATCTATCTATATCTATCTATCTATCTATCTATCTGCTCTTGGAAAAAACTTCAGTTTTGCCAGCAACTCAAGTAGGCATTCTTGCCGGTTATTTGGGCGTCACCATACATTTCGTATTTGAATTCCTATGTGGTTTCATTCATCCCAGAGATGGTTTAATGCGAATAACATCTAGGAAACTCTGATGTCCAATTGGGTCAAAGAAAATGTTTAAAAGATTGTAAAAGCCATGGTCTCATGTGATTTTTCCATATTTTTCCCTGGAATCAACGCCCGGATCTAAGGTATGTTTGGTTTGATTGGTTCTCAGTGCCGCAGATAGCTGTGCGGGAAGCCCATGAAGCAGACGAACATGAGTTTGCAGATGACACATGCCTTTGTGCCACCTGGCACAAGTTTTTTGTAAATGTTTGGTTGCTTGTTGAGATTGGTTGGAAAAATTAAGACGCATGGATACATCTATACACGCACATGTTTTCATCTCATTGCATTGGATTTCGGTGTTTGTTGCGAGTAGGCTCAGTTGACCTTTGTCGAATTTGGGGCCTGGGTGCCGGAAGAGGATTTCCGCCTTTGAGACCTGCAACAACAAAAGTATCATTTCTTAATCACCAGGATCCTGATTCTAATGGACTGGGACTACTATTCTGAAGGGTTGAAACCGCCAAGTAGGATCAAGGTGTGAAACACTTCCTTTCCTCCCTGAGTTTCAGAAGTTTTTTTTTTCCGGATGTTGTGCAGCAATGCCTTAAGGATCTTAAGGAGTTTCACCGCTGTCCAAGTCAAAGTGAGGATTCTTTTTCACCATTGAGGATTCCAAACGCTGGTGCTACCCCAGAAAAGCTGGGTCCATTGTGGGTTTTGAATTTTGAATGGTTTTGACCCGCTGCCATACGAGGTGAAATCCATCCCCAGTTACGTGGAGAAGTGCCAGGTGTTTGTGGCTTTGGTCCCTCGGTTGCTTCACGCCGATACTTGGCTGCAGGGGCTGGGGCTGCAGGGGCGCTGGGTTGCAGGGCTGGTGAGGCGCAGTTGAAGTGTGTGACACTTGAAGAAACCTCGGGTATGGTGCAAAGTCACTTCATTGCCATCATTTTTCCTTCTCAAATAGATTCAAATAGCCAATGCAATTCTGGGGTCCGGTCCAACCAGCACCAGCTCCGGTTTTCAGCCTGCAAAGGATCGGGGCACTGTGTGCAACTACAGCACTTGGCTGGATCGAGGTTCAGGGTTTTTCAAATGCTGATTTGTTGTGTTGATGGACACTGGGAGGGAAAATCATATTTTCTGGCTATGGATCAATGAAAAGCCCTCTTAGCTTGTTGACAAATTCCTCTATGTGGAAAGGAAGCTGGTAGACTTCATGTGACAAACATGATTGAATGTGAGTTTCACTGGCTTGTTGTAATGGAATATACCCTCTGGTTATTTAACATAGCCATGGAAAATCCCCTCTAAATGTAATGGGAACATCATCCAAAATTGGCCATTTTCCATGGCTATGTTAGTCATAACCAGAGGGTAAGTATGTGGTGCTTTGACCCACATAATTCCATTGATCCAATGCTGCCTGGGGCAGGCTGGTGCCGTGCAGAGATGTGGTGTAAGGTGTTGTCTGTGGCTCGGTGGGAGGATGGGGTGGTGAATTTAGCCATTTCGCCATGGGAAATTGTGATGGAACTAACCAGGGGTCTAACCAACAAACACCGGACTTCATCAAGCAAACATGGGATTTGACCTTAGAGAAGTGCAGGATAGAGGCATGAACAATTATGAGTTTAAGCATTGCCATGGGGATTAAAACATCAAAGGATCCACCATTGTGGCAAACCCAACCATAAAGGAACACCCCATTGAGATTTGCCGAAGGAGCTCGCTTACCATGGACATATCACTCACAAACCATTTCCAAACAACCCTCTGTTTGAAGCGCCATTTGGTGCCTCAATGACATGTGAAAAAGGGTGAAGGCTCTCAGCCATCACATGTGAATCGAGCCGTTTTTCCCTCAGCCTGGGCCTGTGATTCTCCATCAATCTCCATCGTTGATTTCGAGATTCTGCCATGGAATCATGGAGACAAACAACGATGGGTAAAAAGGAAGTCTTACAGTCAAGAATATTAATGATAATATATGAAGGATTCGTCCTTCTTGGAATTTGAATCCGTCACCAGATGTCTTGACGGACCTTGACGGATGAGAGACCTCGATCAAGGGATTCAGAAATTCCATGAGATTCCTTGACTTCAAGCTGTCAGGAAGCATCAGACATCCCCATGATTGTCATAGAGTCTGAAGACAAGGCCGAGTTCTTGTTTCCTTTCAACTGGAACAGGCGCGCCGCCAGCTCGAAGTTGGAGTCACCAACAGCCACCATTCGCTTGTCAGGCTGGTGAAGCATCCATTGATCTCTACAACCTCCATACCTATCAGAATCTAGTGGTTGTGGTCTTGGCCATAGGTAGCTACCAGAACATTTCCCCTCATTTTCCGCACCTTTTCTCCCTTGCCACGAAGATGAAAACCAACCTATAAGGAAACATGAACCAGACAAGATGAAACATGGATGAGCCCCCATGTCCTCTTGACACCTTAGCCGGCACATACCGACACCCTTCAGCTACAACAATATGAAACTTGATGAACAACTAATGTACACATAAATTTAGGAAATGAGATGAAATAACACAAATCTTGGAAATATCCAAATCTCTCTCCAATATCTCTATTACATCTCTATATAACTTTATGTATCTTTCCGTTAGATACCTTCCCCTGACTGTCCTGACTCCAGGAAGGTGGCGCACGAGGCAGACTTTACAGTGGAGGCGGACCGCAGGGAGGTCTCGGAGATGTCGCGCAAGGCGCTGCTTGGGAAGCTGACCGCGCGTGGAGCGCAGCTGGCGCAGTATCGCTACTTTGCGGCCTGTCAGGAGGGCTGATGGCCGATGGGGATTGGATGGGAAATTCCCGGAGGTTCGGGGAATCTAAGAAATTGAGATGTAGATTTTGGGAAAAAGTGGGGATATATTATATCGGGTATATATATATATATACATATCTATCTATCTATCTATCTAGCTAGCTAGCTATCTATCTATCTATGTATCTATCTATCTATCTATCTATCTATCTATCTATGTATCTATCTATCTATCTATCTATCTATCTATCTATCTATCTATCTANTATCTATCTATGTATCTATCTATCTATCTATCTATCTATCTATCTATGTATCTATCTATCTATCTATCTATCTATCTATCTATCTATCTATCTATCTATCTATCCTTCCTATCTATCTATCTATCTATCTATCTATCTATCTATCTATCTATCCTTCCTATCTATCTATCTATCTATCTATCTATCTATCTATCTATCTATCTATCTATCTATCTATCTATCTATCTATCTATCTATCTATCTTATCTATCTTATC
>BGPT01002172.1:3775-40709 GCA_003297045.1 Symbiodinium sp. clade C Y103 | reverse complement strand
CATCACCACCATCATCACCACCACCATCACCACCATCACCACCATCACCACCATCACCACCATCATCACCATCACCACCACCACCATCACCACCATCACCACCACCACCATCACCACCACCATCACCACCACCATCATCACCACCATCACCACCATCACCACCATCATCACCACCATCATCACCACCATCATCACCACCATCACCACCATCATCACCACCATCATCACCACCATCATCACCACCACCACCATCACCACCACCACCACCATCACCACCATCATCACCACCATCATCACCACCATCATCACCACCACCATCACCACCATCACCACCACCATCATCACCACCATCATCACCACCATCACCACCATCATCACCACCATCATCACCACCATCATCACCACCACCACCATCATCACCACCATCATCACCACCATCATCACCACCATCACCACCACCATCATCACCACCATCATCACCACCATCATCACCACCATCACCACCATCACCACCATCACCACCATCATCACCATCACCACCACCACCATCATCACCATTTTGGATGATGATCATGTAAGAGTGTGTATTTGTAGTGAACAATTTTCCAAAACCGTGGGCTGCATAAAACGGCAACCNACCTAGTGAGAGTCCTAATACTCTCAAACCCAGTTTTGTACAGTGTATAGTGCTACCCAGTGAGTACGTGCTTTGACCAGTTGGTGCCAAAATTGCGGAGTTTGAAGGGTGGCACAAATTCCCAGGCCAAATCTTCCCCAATGATCATTGTCATTTTGGGTTGTCCCCTTTGGACCAACCCATAATTGGCGTTATTTCCATGCAATTGTTAGTTTAGTCCTGATGTGTGGCGTTAATTTACATACATAAACAACTGTAAAGCCCTAAATGAACTTATGATTGCCAATGAATCTAATGATAAAATATTTGATAAAACATATATTCCTGTCACTTCCTGTCATTTCCTGTCAATATCACTATGAATAAACACTATATATAATTACGCATATATATATATATATTATATCCAACTGATTATGTGTAACTATGTTTGTGCAGTTATGTGTGCCCACACAACCTACATGTCTACTAAGGTTTGTTCGGCCGTAGCGACTTGGTTGACTTTCTGCTTGCCTCGCGAGCAGATCCTTACATCAGGACAGGAATGGGATGTGTCACGTGGAATGGCATGAAACATGATTCTGTGAAGAATTGTGAAACTAGCTGGTTAAATCATGTCAATTTGGTGTGTGGAGGTGAAATGATGCGAATATATGCGAATATGATTCTAGATAATTACACGCATCCATCTTACATCATATTACATCATACAATACAATGATATGATATATACAATATACGTAAAATAAAATCTTATATGGCAAACCTCCATATGATTTACACGTTGCTGTGTTCTCCTCTCCAGGAACACACAGGGACACACCGCCTGGGATTTGACCAGCACCGCGGACGTCTTGCAAGTGCTGGAGAAGCACGATGATGCCACGAATACCATCTCCATTTGAGATGCAAAAGCTTCAAGTGGAAGGGCAACTAGGGGCAAATTCAACCGTGGAAGTAAGAAAAAACAAAAACTATACTGTGGATGAATCCCTCTGTGATGTGTATTTCCGCCGTCGTCCGACTTCCACCACTCTGATTTTTCTACAGGTTCGTTGGAATGTCATACCATTTGTTTTCATGAGATGATGCTTTGCAGAGCTGTTTTCTCGGAGGGTGGTGTTGGGATGTGTTGGCGGTTCCCACGATGGCGCTGATTCAAGACAAAGAAGAGTGAGCCGCGCCTCCTTCTGTTCGCTGGTCTCACCGAGTGTGCTCAGCATTTTCCACAGGACGAGAGAGGTGGTGGAACCACCAAGCGCTTGGCCTACGACCAGCTGCAAGTACCAGTGGTAGATGTGTGACACAACTATATATAGTTTTAGATATGGATGATAGAAAGGTTTTGCAAGTAGAACATGTAGATGTGGAACATCTTTACAAATATACGCATTCGAATATGTATATATATATATATACTCGCATATGTGAACAGATAACAAAGGAGGATGTAGAATGTAGAAGAGCAGTAAAAAACTGGTACTGGTCTGGGGATTGCCGTATGGCACAGCCCCCATCGCCGGGCTTGAAACAAGCCGAAGTCCTGTCAGCAGCTCAGAAACCCACGCAGCTTGGTCAATACCTGATCGATCATTATAGACCCAAAAATGGATAACAAACAACAAGAATGGAACATATTTGGGAGGCCCTGGTTGGGTTAGTTCAAGTTATTTTGCCATAAATTGGAGCGTGTGTGTAAATATGCTACTCAGCTTGACATTACAATCCAATCGCAACTGAATTTAAGATTGATGGTGATTTCTACATGGTCACCCGGGGCCTTTCTTATGCCGAATCCTACTTGTGACTGATGCGGCTTGAGTCCAGCCGCTAATCCATGGGCGAGTTTGCTAGCTCATGGGCTTCTGTGGACACTGCGGTGTTCCTATGCTGCTGGGAGTGATTTACCACAGTCGCTTCAATATGTTCTTCGACAACGTGGGAATATATCGACGTACATTGACAATCGGTTCTCCATTCGCACGACGAACGGTGGTGACAGACCGGAGCAGTGAGGACAGAGTAGCTTTGAGCCCCAAACAGCCACTGGGTTGCTACCACTTGGTATCTCAGCACTGATGTCAGGCCAGTCCCTTCAGGGACGAAACTCATGGGGGCCTTGGACTATCTTGGAACAAATCCCTTTCTTTGGGCCCCAAAAAGAAGAGAGCGATGAACTAAACCGGGCTTCTAAGAGGGTATTGTTGTTAAAGGGTAAGAGATGATCTGCATCCAGTTCATCCATGTCATGTCCATCAAACGTGGTCCGAGAGATTTTTTTGTCACCACTAGCCCTCCAGTTTGCGCTGTCCCTTAAAAAAGGGATGAAGTCGGTGAGGGATTCTGATTCGGGGAGATTTGTGCACTGCAGTGGGTCGAACAATTGCGGCCAGAACATTTCCAGTATACTTCGATGCCCGCGAGGGAAGAGTCAGTTCGATTAAACGACATGCCAAATTGATCCAAATTGGTAATTGCAACTAAGGGTGTCCAACCAAAAGATTGAACCTCAACTCCTGCAGTGCGCTTTGTCTCAAGCGGACGTTCCGCCATCGCTTTCTATACGATGTTCATAGGGTGCACTTGGGTTTGTCCAAGAACGAAGTGCCCCAAGATGCAGTGGTTGGACATAATTTACTACAAATTAACTGTGAAAATGCATCGCAATTGAATGGGTGTTCTTGGACTAAGCCACTTGCTAGTATTCTAGTGCCAAGTTTTAATGCAGACTTGGGACTTGGGCACATTTTTTTTCCCATTTATGAATCAACAGTGGGGTGGCCAGGGCCCAAGTCTTACAAACCAAGAGTCATGATAGAGAGTAGAGATCAAACAAGTGTCCGTTGTGGCAGCTCGCGCAAGGGACAGCCATGAGATGGATAGCTCATGTGACGTATGTCACGGGGGTGACACAGGAGGGAGAACAGAGGTCACCCAGCTGATACTGAAAGATCACCATTCTTCATAGGCAAATCCTTTGGAAATGGGATGAAATAAGCGATGTTCCACCACCACTTTTGACTTCAGCCTTTAAGACAAAGCCAGAAAAGCTCTGTGAAGCTCTGTACTGAGGCAAAATTCTTGGAGGAACACGGCTACACCAGAGCAGAGCTGCAAGAGAATGTGGATTTGCTTGGGTATCTCGGCCAAGCGGCCGAGGCACCATGGAACCAGGCACAAAAGAGAGGCATTTGACATCAGTCAGCCGCTAGCTTCCCCCCCTTGGCATTTCCTCTAAAGGATGGGGTAAACCAGGGTGTCCTAAGACTTTCTGATGAAGAACTCCATGAAGTAATTCTTCGTTCCATTCTGCATCATGCAGTACCATGATGGATCTCTCCTACTTGTTGTATGAAACTGCTGGTACCACCTGCAAGCACAAGCCGGTTGTACACACAATAAGGGAAACTGTCTTGTTGGTTCCTTCCTGATGTTCTTAGTTCAGTTCTACATTGGGCAGCATGTTGTGTGTTTGGTTGCCTGTGTCGCGATTTTTTTTAAAGAGCATGTCAGACCCCCATGCCTGGTGGTTTGTCATTCTTAAAGGTGACGATTATCATGTGCCAACTCAATTTTGATCAACTGGGATATCCAAGGGTGATTAAGCAGAACGGACTGGTGTTTTTAATATGGGTTGCAATCGCTAACCAGCTGCAGATAGCTATAGTTCATCATGGTTCATGAATTGGAAAAGCTAATGGGTTGCCAATTTTTAAATCTCTATCACCGGGCAGAAATATACAGTGCTCCATCCCACCATTCCTATGGGCATCTAAGCCTCCATGTGCACTTTCAACACCTCGGGCGGCGCATCAGCACCCACCGTTTCAGGTATTCCTTTGATGCACGGATCTTTCCTCGCAGCCGCTTTCTAGAGAAATTGGGCTTGAGCCCCACAGACTGCCCTCTATGGATTCTGGCTGCAGCAGAGGCGCATTTGTGAAGATTGCAATTTGTTGGCCATTTGGATGTTTCGAAACTGATCCAAAGTGCCGAACGATGCCGAAAGTCTCGTGTAGCTCCCAACTTTGATTCATTAGGATCAATGGCAACCTATGAAGTCTTACCCATCTTATTTATACCCGGACCAGTTTCCAGCGTTTTCTCATGTTTTCACTCCAGGACAAGAGGTTTTGCCAGACGTTGGGCGTGAGGCTGGAGACCTACCTGGATTTCATGTTTGACCTTCGCAGGTCGCAGCGGCAAACAAAAAGGTCGGATCTGGGAAGGGCATGTCGTGGCCTCTGGGAATCAAAGATGGCAATGGAAAAAAAACAACAATAGACTCAATAGACTATTAGTTATTCTCACATTACTGGCTAATTATATATCATATATATATATTGTATTTATTTACTAATTTGTGTGTTATATCTATATATATGTAATTACATGTGCATATCTACTATCCAGTTGTAGACAATTTTTCCTGTGCAGGAAGGACATTGTTTCCCGCTGCAATGTTTGCTTATCGACGGGAGATTGTGTTTAAGAGTGGGCTATCTCGCAAGAATGTTCGAACACTGACCGTGATGCTGCATGCACTAAAACATGGCACCATCCATCCTTCCCCCAAGGCTTTTCACTCGTGATGTACCAGTTGCTGTTAAGAGCCCTTTGGCTACGCCGAGGAGTGGTGAGGCAGGGCCTTTACTGTAGCAATGATGGGAAAAATACATAAAAACACTAAAGTGCTGATATACTGTATATCATGTCAATCAACAAATGCGGGAGATGTGACGCAAACAATAACAGTGAAGATGCTGCAACCGCAAAGCAATTCGCCTCCAATTAGTGATGGCGAAGAACAAACAGTTCTGGCAATAGCAGCATTTTCTTGACTTATAGCATTTTGATTTACTATGACCTTAACATTGCATGGATCTCCAAGTCTTTCATATTCAGTCCGGAACATGTACGTTTCCCCAGAAGATCATCATTTCTGAGAATGAATCATGGAAAAGCACCCATTTGGAATTGTAACAACCATGAATACAAGTATGGAGGGCACGCCAGCCCTGCAGTAGCATGCCCCCACTCACTGGATCCATGTTTTGGGAATATGTTCTACCCTACCAAATGGCTATAAACATGAACCGAAAATAGAGATAAATGGAGACTTTAATCCTAAGTTGGGATTTCAACATGGACCAGGCAAACATAATCTAATATTATATCAACCATTCCTTGCGAATGGAAGAGGGAAACCAATGTATACCTTGTGGTTTGCAGCTTGCCTGCTGGCCCAAGGCTGCAGCTATGCTTTGTTTTGAAACCCATCGAGGCCAACAGATTTGCTCAGGGTGGGCAAAGGATAGTGACCCCACTTCGACCGCACCAAAAATGATCGTGAGTAGGGGGATCTTACTAGTCATAAGCTTATTATGCTTACTCACCTTATTTCTTAATATTGTTGATATGGAAGAGAACCAGATGGAGGCCAGCAATGTGTTGCAAAGGATGTTGATGCAGAGGTTGTCCGCAGATGTCCCTATTTAATTTGATACATGATGAGCTGCCAGCCATCAGAAATGTAAGTCCCAGAGCTATTCTGAGATTTATTTGCAAATAGCAGGATGTGCGCTGGAAAAACCGTGGAAAACCCTGGTCTGGCTGGAAAATCGCTTCATTTTGACCGTCAAGAACGGGAATATATGAGACGTTTGATACGCTTCAATCACTTAGCCACTTAGCTTCCTTGTAATCTAAGATATGCGTTGTGTTCTCCTTTTGTTTCCCATGCTTAACGCCTTCGATTTCACCACTTTACCCCCATTTGTCCATCATTTCCTAGCGAACCGTTTTGGCTGTCTGTCAGGCTGCATCTCAGCCAGTTGTTCGCTTGAGAGCCTTGTTCATCCACGGGTGTGCGGGTGGAACAGGGACAGACTGGTTCTGACACTGGTGGAAAGATGAATGGGATCAAGCTGCTGTGATCAGTTGCACTCTATGGAAGGTGGGCTTCTGCCACTTTCATGCTCTTGGATTCACTCTAGAAGCATCTCCAAAACAACCATGGAAAACCCTGAGACGAAAAACGTGGATTTGGAAGATGGTTTTCCTGTTGGAACTGGCCCTTGCTGGATGTTCAATGGTTTCAATCTCCGGCCTTCGCCACCCCTCCATGGGCTACAAAGGGGAGCGACCCCCGTAGATCAGCAGCAAAGACTGCATTGGGGCGCTGGGTGCGCCACGTCACACCAGTGACCATGGACGTGTGGAGCATCGAAATGCTGGTGGGCACGGCGCCAACCCGTCTGAAGCCAGAACTTTGGACCATAGACTCTGCTGACTCTACTGAGTTGATTGGTCATGATCGAATGGAGTGTTTGATTATGATGTAATATGATGTTATATTTGATCAATGATCGAAGCTGATGGATTTCAGATCCTTTGAGGATTCTTTGGAAGCACATCTTGCTCCCGCCCGCCCTGAGGAGTGCTTGGACGTCCCTGAGTTGCTCCCAGGCTCTCCCGAGGCCAAGAGCCATCACGAGGCGGAAGATGGTGAGATGAACAGTCACTGGGCCCACTGGGGGGGGGAAGACAGGGTGAATGGCTGCTGAATGGCTGGTGAATGGCTGGTGAATGGTCAGATATCGGTAGTGATTTCCTGTGATTTACCTTTGTGGTTGATTGTAGATCGCTATTTTGATGGAAGAATCATAGGTCATACCGGTCATATGTCTCAATGTTGAAGGGTACTGCTACCTAATATTGTCTTTGTGGATCTTTGCGGGACACAGAAGAGAATGCAAAAAATATACGGGAGACGATAGAATACACCAGCGTATGCACGAAGACAAGAATATATACAGGCACGGAGAATTCAGCGTTAACTGTTCTGAATCTACAGGTGCCTATCGAATATGTTACAGTAATTGTTAATATAGTTATTTCTCCAAATGTGTTCACGTACACATCTATATATATATATATTATATGGATGTGAAATCTTATATATTTACATTTGTAGAGATGAAACCAATGAGGATGAAGCTGGATCAAACACCACGAAAATGGGGATGTAACAGTGTGACGGTGTGGTACCAGCTTGGGGATATGTTCAGCAACAAATTTACTTTGGAATTTCAAGATTGTAGCCTGTGAAGACCCCAGAGTTGCCCTGCGGCTTTGTTTTGTTCCTTGGTAAAGTTCAGGGTTGTTACAGTGTTACAGCTCTTGAAGCTTGCAGCTGATTGATTGGATGCTGCAGTAGCTGTCCTTGACTCCTTTCGGGTGCAGAGAGAAGGTGCAGCCAGGAGCTGTGCTTTCTTTTGTCAATGTAAGGCCATGAGTTTGGGAGGTGATATACCGATATAACTTGATATAACCCTACATGCACCTCATACACATATACTGTAGTCTTGAATCAGCTCCAATTTAGAATCACGGTACCTGAAATTCCTGAAATGTAGCCTGACCGATTGTTGTTGCAAATTCCACCTGCATTTGCCATTGAAAGGAAGAAGGTTGACAGCTCTTGCTTGCGAAACATGCCCTTGTTATCCCTTGTTGCCATCTATGGGTTGTGTAATCCCCAGTCGGGGGGATGGGGTGGTGCCACAAACAAGTTGAGGTTATGAGACGGTTTTGAATTTGGCCAACACCATGATGGGCGTCTGGGCTTGTCCGTTGGCAGCTGGGTGTGCTCAGTTAAAGAGGATTGGCAAGCCCCGAAGCCACCACCAACAAAGACCAAACATGATTTACTGTCATAGAATTGGAATTTCACGTTTTTTTTTGGGGGTAAACAACCCTGAAAATGACGAATCCGCCAAATGTTTCTTTTTTTTAATTGAGGGGTTCCTCACGTTTATCCACTGTGTTCACGTCTTAGTCTGCCGGCAGATACCTTGATGGGAGCCCCAGTCCGGTGTTGCCTTTGGATGCATTTGTTGATTCATAATCCTGATACTCGAAGAGTCCAACGTGATTATTGACCAGTCAGCACGAGTAAATTATAGTATATAAATTAGATTACTTCTTAAATATGGTTTGCTTAAATCATCCTTCATTCTTCCATGTTTCTTTTAAGTGCTGGTTGCATCCCCATGCACATTGTATATCATCCAGGATGGTCAGATATCCGCCACAGCCCCAGAGGTAGTGGTGTCTTAGCTGTCCCCTACGCCTTTGGCCTTACCAACTACTGGGCCGTGCTGCTGTTGTTTGTGGTGGTGGGCCTTACGGCCTTTACGGCATGCCTGATAGGAGACCAGGGCCGCGGGTAGTGGTATGGAGAGGTTGAATGGCAAAGTTACAGGGAAATGCAGGAAAAACACCACATAGTTCCAAACTTAGAAGATCTTAGAAGACATGCGCAAGGAACAGTAAAATCCATGTAAGACAGATAGTTCCTATAATATAGTTATATGTTTGTTCTTCGAATCAACTCGATCACGTGTCAAATCTGTTGGGAAGAACCCCTGGCATTCTTGGCCATGGCTGTCGTGAGATCTCAGACACAACAGTACAAGACCAGTCCATGTCTGTAGGATAAATCACAGCAGCAGGCAACTCAAAGCAGTTGCCCACAGAGTTGTAATCCCTTCCAGTAGCAGACCAGTTTTCCATGTTTTCCGTCTGACCCCCAAACAAAAAGAAAATTAAGGCACCTCAATCAACTTAGCTATTTGTTGATACCAACAATTGCCAACAGCAGTGGTTCTTTGGCTCTATATTTTTGCCCCATACCTGCTGAATTATGGTCAAAGGGTATAGCACTTTGCCCAGGAGAGAAGTTAAAGATGGCCAGATGTAAGGCTTTGGGCGGTTCACATCCGATCAGCAGGGACTACACATACCTGGCGGAGATTTCATATGGCCATTGTGGGAAATGCGCCTTGATGTACCCGTGGCAGCTGCTTCCAGCCCGGTATGTAGAACTGGGTAGAGGTGTAAAACTACTGCAACCAATGAGCAGAGCAAGCATTTCATTGGAAGGTACGCAAATAGTATGCCGCATATTGACATAGGCACATTGTCACGTTATACATACGCATATGTAAAATATGTGTATACATACATATGTGTGTGTGTGTGTGCGCGTGTGCCACTGTATGAATATGCATGCGACTCCATGTGGACACATGTTCATCGGCAGCACAACCAACCTTAAGCCACAACTTGAACATTGTCCTTGTTGACTAGCACCAAGGCGTGGTTGCGGTGATTACAGTTCTGGAGGTCTGGGTTGCTGCTGTGACCTTTTTGGTGATGAATGGGAGCAATATTCAAGGCTTGCTTGGCGTGAGCGAAATTCAAGCCGTTCTGGTTTCTTGACAGAACTGCAGAGACTTGGGCTCGTCCGTGCACAAACATCTATATAGCTGTTAGAGGATTGTGATTTGCGGATTATGATGGCTGCGCCAAGATGTGCCAAGATGTGCCAAGATATATGTGCCGGTGTGATATTCTGATTGCAATCATATAATCTAATCAGACGGGGCGGATGAGTTAAGGGACTTGTCTTGTCAGGAAGATGCTGGTGCTTTCTCCCTTGAAGCCGCATCAAGTCGTCCCACATTGACTCAACATGACCAATTTACCCCTGCAGTAGAAGAGGAAGCAGTACCAATATGATCCAATTTGTATATATAAATCAATATATTAAATCAATATAAATCATCAAAGTATTGAAAGTCTTCAGCTTTGATGGGATTGTTTCTGGTGATTTTTTCTCAGATTTCATGGCATTTCATGGGATCTGGATCTCCTTCTCTGCCCTTTCCATCTTGAGACCCAGCAAGGTCTGCACCTTGGTGTCCAGCGTCATGATCTTCATCCCCTTACGCAGCTGGGACATGGGACGATGCCTGATGTTCTCAGCTTCTCCAAATGGCCGATTTAGGATGGGAGAGATGAAGATCAACCAGTGGAGATCATGGGATGTCATGGGATACCATATATTTTCACACCAGCAAATGTATCAAATTGCATCAACATGTTTTTTTTGCTGTGTATGATTGGGTGCCATGCTCTCTTGCATGGCCTCTCTTGCATGGAATGCTGGCTTCGCCAAAAGCATAGCTATAATGTGGGATCCACAACAATCACCATTGAACATCACCAGCAGTTGGCAGGTATTGAAAAATCATCTCAAGTTGGTCTACACAATAAACCAACTAATTGGTGATGAAATCCCATCCATTTCTACTCAAGATTGGGATGGCGTATCAATCTGTCTGATTTTAAAGATATTTCACAATGTTTCAAGTAGCTAAGGAGCCCAGGACTCTGCCCTGCTGAGGCATCTATGCCTATGTGTCTCTAGCATCTTTGGTCGCCCTGCTGATGGCCAGCATGTGCTTCTTAGGCCGGGGCCCTGTGGCCCAGGGGCCCGGTGCCGGATTTTGACGCTTGAGATATCTTGGATGTTGAGATGGTCATCCCCTCCCAATGTGGGAGGATCAAGCCCAGTGAAGGATCAAAAATTGATGGTTTAACCTGATTTCATTGTCCTGAATTAGGGGCAGTTGCTGCGTGGCAGGGGACCTTTCTACCATCAGCACTGCCAAGTGGAGCTATCCCGAATTGCAATTGGAGCCCCACGTGGGGAATTTCTTCAGATCCTTTGCAGCCTTAGCAGCCTGGGGCATTTGTCGGATCGTTTGGATTTTGAAGTTGGGGCAGTTTTTGTTCTTTCAGGTGATGGCTCGCAATCCAGAGCCTCACCCCGATCAGGATGTCAGCTTGAGCATGGTTGAGCATGGTTGAGCATCCCTAGACCAGTCAGATCAGATCATGCCTACGGAGCACTTATGCAAGTTGCATCTTCCACATCCACATGCACCACTGTAGACATGCCTTGCTGGGTCTCGTTGGGCGTTTCCCGAGGGGCTTATGGTCTCTTCATTTTCTGCTTCGCTGGTCATCCATGTTTGCCAGCCTTGCACGAGGGGATGCAACACACCGAGCGGTGGACAGGTGGGGATTTGCCTGAAACAAATCCCAACTACACTTGTGGTTGATTTGATGCTGTGTGATTCAACATGATTAACCTTGGGGATGCGAAAAGACAACTGAAGGTGATGGGCCAAAGACGTCAGATGTCCCACTGCAGAAAACATGTTTTTTTTGGGATTATTAGCTGGCGCGTACTTTTCAAATCTCTTCAAGATGCCCCATGTTTTCACCTGTTTGGACGGTCTACCTCCCCAGCTTTATTGGTCACATCCCTCATTCTTGCATTTGTTTACAGTTTACAGAGCACTTACGTGTACATATATGTATCTCTATCATCTGTATATTATATATATTTATATTTATATTCTCATGGGCAGTATATACACCCGTACCCAATATGCTTAGCGGCTTAGCAGAAATGCTGCTAGATGTTTCAGAACATATATTTATTTCTATGTCTGGCACTGTCACAGCGACGGAGGCTGTGTTTCTTGGTCCTTTTCCATCGCGGCGGTGTTCTACCTGGTCCTGGGACTGGTGACCTACCTGGCCCATGGCAGCTTGGTTCATCATGATTTTCCCAATGAACTTTGCCAAAACTGCGGGGGCATACCGGTACAGCGTGTTCAGACCCGGTACATCATTATGATGATATTCATGCTGGTTGGATAGGAGAAAATCAGGATCATCCTCTGCACAAGTATGCAAATGTTGATTCAGCATGGTCCAGGAGCCATAAAAAAGAGTTTTGACACCCGGTTGGATCAAGTGGCCCCTATGTTCATCTTTGGCAGTCCAGTGGTCTTACGTGTTGGCAGGCGATGATTTGCACCCTGTTTTTACCAAAGACATGAGCACCTTGGCACCAGATGCGGACATTGTTTTGTGGGGAAGGTTGGCCACGACAATTCGCACATGGGTTCAGAAGTTCAGGAAAAGATTACCGCTACAATTAGCACAAATATATCCTGTTCAACCCTGCTGGTTGACCTTTGACCGCGCTTACCGGATAGTAAGTTTTCTTGGGGACGGGCACCAGGCGTAGCCTGGGCCCCACGGACAGCCAGGTATTTCGTGGTTGAAACACATGACCGCTGCCTTCTTTGCCGTGAAAATCCAATTGACTACACCTGCTCCCTGGCGCTGAGCGCAGTCAGGATTCGCTATCAGTAGATCCTGATGGCCTGAGGAACAACAAGATGTCAGAGACAAATGATGTTCTATTCATTGATGGTTTTGGTTCGTTTTATTCTACTCCATCTCAAACACAAGGGTGATTGTTGCAGGCTAATCATGTGTCTGAGGTATTGTTTGACTGGCTCAACCACCAGTCAGTGTCAGCTCCGGATCCCAAGGTTCTGATGCGTGTGGTGCTTCAATCTATGCAGATTTGGCCAGAAGGGCGGCATGTCAACGAGTTTATCCAGAATTCCTTGCCAGTGCCTTGGTATTCTTCAACTAACCCGGTGGCTAGGTTGTTTTCCCAATGGTTTATGGGGGACGGTGTGTATGGCTGGTGCTGCTTTCATCATGTGTCGTAGCGTGTTTGTTAGCCCAATCACGGAAGCAGAACAAAGATCAGACCCTAAAAGCTTTTACGTCGTTTGTGCTTTTTTCTTCCCTTTGGTTCCTCCCAAAACGGGAAATGGCCCTACGATCAGTAGTAGAAAATTCGAATTTATATGGATTCTTATCCTATTGGGCACCTGAATTTTGCAGAAGCTTCCAGCAGCTTGCCCTCCAACAAGAAATTTAAAGCTTGCCCTGCAAGAAGAAGACACACATGGCTTACTTTTCCCAGCTGGCGGTGACCTTGTATCAGATAGTAAGGTCTTCCAAGCCAACTTGTAGCAGCTTCAGCATGACAGGTGGCCTTGGTGATACTTCTCACCGGCACGAGTGCTTGTTACTTGGAAAAAGCCATGGGTGGAAGTTGGTGGAGGTGGTTGGCAGAGGCAACCAGACATGGAAATTCTCATAGGAAATTCAGCCTGGGCCGATCAGCCGATCCTCAGGTTTTCTGGCTGGTGAGGTTGCTGCCCTAGCCTCCTTCGTGGGTGCTTTGTTGGTGAACCTCACCTCCATCGTGATCCCCTGCGTGGCTGGGCTGAAGCCTAGCCCCAACGGTGCAGGACCTTACCCGCAGATTCGTTTGAATCTGTTGGCGAAGACGCACCGGGTGCCAAGTAAGTCAAGCTCCGAGTGGTTCCCCTAATAATTTAATCCCCAATTGCGAAGTCCATCCATTGACCGCCTATGGTAGTCAACGCACCCATTATGTTCCAGTATAATTATACAGAGTAAATCTGACAGTTTGGCAGATTGGTGATGGAAACATTATGCCCAGCCAACGTGTACCTAAGCACCACTTCCCCAGCACTTCAGCCCCAAGGTCATGTACGCACGCTTGTCCGTGTGGTCACAGCAGCCGGGCAAGAACAAGGTAAAGTTGGTGATGTGTGGCGTCTTGGTCGTTTTCGGCCTCGTCACCGCGGTTGCAGGTGGGCAAAATTGATTCAAGTTCGCTTCGCCAAGCTTCAGGTGGACAAACTAGGCATAAGAGCACAACCAATTAAGCAAACTCCGTGGGATAACCTATTGAATGGCCCTAAGATCCATCCCAATAATTAATCTCCAAACATATGCCTTTTCAATCCTTTTCATAGGAATATGTGAATAGACACCATATATTGGTGATTTTGACTTGAGGCAAGACACGCATTTTCGAGGCATGAGTGCATGAGATTGATGTCGTTCCTCCTTGGCGCCAGGAACCTACTTGGCAGTGCTGGATATGAGTCACTCATAGTAGGCCCTCGGAATTCAATCGATCGAACCAGAATCAGCTAAACCTTGGCTGATGCTGTTGCTAGATCCAACGCCGTGTCCATTGACAGGGTGTTTAATACTGCATAATACTGCAATTCTTACCTGGGCGTGGAATGATACCTGAATTCCTGATTATGCGTACACACATGCGGACGTATATATGTATGATATGTATATATATATATATATGTGTGTGTGTATAGCTAGATATAATAGCTCTTCTTACTATATACTATATTATATTCTTCCGCTGGTCTATGACTTGGGCTTGATGAGATTTTTCCAGTGCAAATCCATATCATTCCATTCCTGGGCATATTCATAGAATCCCGCAGTCAAAATCGGCTGCCGCAAGACCCAACTTTAGCGATGCCATCGGCCTTCCTCCCAACCATTTGGCCTGGGATGGGCCTGGATTGGGCTGGCACAAATACCTGGCTTCGCAAAGCCAAAGTCAGTTGGTTTTGCAAATCTCAAATACATTTCTTTCCTAGACAATGCATATAAATGCTTGCAAGACAGCACCTCGTGAGAGATGTGAGAAAAGATCGACAGGGACTCTGGCTGACTACTCCCATGATTAAACATCAAGGCATTGCTGGATCTAATTTCCTATCATTGGATAAGAGTTGGGTTTTCCAAATGAAATGTTTTCCTTAGGCCCAGTGTGTTTCTCTTTAATGCGCTAAATGATGTTGGACTATGTTGGAAACAACTGGCAACATCCAGGTTCGCTCCAAGGACCTAGTGGAAGCTGATCCTTCTCGAGCCTGGCCCGAGGAAGAAACAGCCGAAGCAAAGAATTCTGTGCCAAGGATTGGGTGGAGAGCAATGCTGGATCACGGGTGTCTAACTTGAGGGCTTCAAAGTGGTTTTCTTCCCAAGTTTGTTGAACTCCACTAGTATCACTAGTCACATGTCAGCACTCTTCTTTGGCCATGGGGCCATGGGTGTTACATGGTGTTACCACCAGGACAGCATCCCACAAGTTCTTGAAGGACACCGGTGAGTACACCGTGACGTTCGGCATCCCAGGGGCCATCCTTTGGAACGGTGGAACGGCATCTGGGAGGGGCAATTCCATGCGGTTTGCAATCTTAGAGAACCATGGATCATCCATCATCACACGTAAAGTATAACTATATGACTATATATAACAACCCTCAGAAAAGATCGTGTTCTTTCCCCACTACTTACTTTTCTACCTTTGTGTGAGTTTGAAAAATAATCTCAAGCTCGGATTCATCAACCCTTGTACCAAAAACCTCAGCCCCCCCCCAAAGGCCGCCCCCCCAAAAAAACAACAACTAAGTAAGGAACAGTCAGCCCCCCCCTCAGCCCAGCAGTTTCCTACTCCAGGGCGCAAGCGCGCTGAGGCCAGTCTTGTTACGGCACCTGGGCAGCGGGCAGTACCTGGCCATCTCGGAATCGGATCTGGAAGATAAGAAGATCCGCTACAACCAGGACGAGTAGATGTGAGATGTCAGTGGATTGATGAGTTGTAGATCTAGTTCAGGGGAAAATGATGGAAGATATTGAGGCAACATCGGGAAATATCGGGGTCCACAGCCATGGAAAACCCGAAGGTCGGGTTTTCCATGGTTGTGGAAAGATGGGAGCTGGCAATTTTCTGTAGCAAACTGCTGGGAATCTTCAGCAACCTTGGATTCAATATGACTCAACCATCAATGGATGGGGATATATTCAACATCAATGATGTTATATACATATTACATGATGGCTACAAACCCGTCCTGCATTCAATATCAATATCCATAGATGGGGCTCAATGTTTTACATGAATTTAACATGATTTAACCAGCAGTAGATGTGGATATCACACCGTCAGTGATGTTAAATGATGATGTCAAACACAAACCATTCCTGCTTTCCATGTGTAACATGGGACATATATATATATATATATATAAATGATCCAACATGATTTAAATATCAACAGATCTAGACACGATATTTATGGTGTGAAGAGCCAAAACCGTTTGGAGGGTACAGCATGTCTTTGAAAGACTGTTTCCCTCGGAGGTAATATGTATATATATATATATATTTATACATATTTGTAGATATATAAATTTATGTATATATATATATGTGTGTGTGTGTGTGTGTGTGCGTGTGAATCATAAATGAAGCCGGGTGTGATTTGTTGTCGTCATATTATGCGGTTTCCTTGCAAACGGAGTGCATGGAAGATGCTGTTGCTGGCTGCACCTCTCAGCCATTTGCAGCCTCAAAGTGAGTGTTGATTATAATGCTTTAGAAAGGTCATGAAATCGACGATCTTGGCACTATGCCTGGCCAATTCTGTAGTCCCTGTGGCAAGTGATGAGAGGGCAGCTGGAACTTTATCAGAGATGTTGGCGAAAATCCACTCTGAGGAGTTTGAAAACAACTTTTTCGTGGGGGATGCTTTTCTGGAGAAACCCACGCCTGGGAAGGAAGCAGCAGCAGGATGTATTCTGGACAAGGCTTGTGGTATTCCAAAGTGGTACAGGTCCTAGATTCACCTTAAATTCATGCAACTGATCGCAGGAAGCGACTCTTTTTGATTCTGTATTTCTTCAGGAAATTGTTTGTGTTGCTGCTCGATCTTAAAGCTTTTGGAAAGTATACAATATAGTTGATTAGATGCGATATCATGTGTTTTCCGGCCCCTGAAGCATTCATAACTCATGATGGCCTTGCACAACAGGTGGACGCCATCGTCAAAGAGAACGGGGTGACGGACTTTGTGAATGACCTTCAGGTGGATTTGGCAGCCTGCTGCACTCACGACTCCCAGGACCCCGCTAGGGCCGTGGTGATTCCGAAGGTTTTTAGGGATTTAGTGGGACCCAAAGGACTGATAGAAAGTCACTCGAACCATATGCTTAATTGCGCGATTCACCTGCTTACATTTTATATCCTCTTTGGAATTTCTTCATGCCGGTTTGAGTTTTTTTTTTACTTGGTATCAAGTATGCATCAGGCTCATTGAAGATACCCAAGGATGGGATGATGCAAGATAATTTTCCGCAGGGCTAGGTCAATGATGTGAAATGTGGCTTTCCTGCAGGCGACAATCGTAGCAGGGATCAGTTGGACTGATTTGGACCCAGTCATATGCAGTTCGCCTCCTACTGTGCGCAGCTTTGAAAATCCATTAAAATAAATAGGAGAGAGAATGTAGAGATGGCCAAACCAAAATCATGTTCCAAGCGCAAAAACCATTTCCCAAAAGATAGAAATAGCATGAACAAAACATGAAATAGCTTTGTTTTTAGGTTTGGTTCTGTATTGCCAACAGTTGAGATGTCAGGCTCTCAGCCAGGACTGTGTTGCCGATGTGTCCTCGGCATATGCGTTGCTGGAGGCGGTCAACAGCCGGCAGAAGGACGCAGCCTCCACAGCCCCAAAAGTCGCTGCGATGCTGATCCGGGCAGTGGAAAAGCGAACCTCCAAGGAGAAAATCCGAGACTCGTTCTTCAGAGGTCACACCGGTTTTGATTTTTGTTTGTTGATTGGTGGTGGTTTCTAATCTTTGCTTTGTTTTCCTATATTTTCCGTATATCAGATGATTGTTACAATCCAAACCACCATGTATTTTTCCGGAAAGGCTTGTTGTAGGCGCTGAAAAGACAGTTGTTCTTACGTTTCAGTTATTTTAAAGCAGGCAAGTGCTGCTCCGTGCTCACGGCAAGTCTTTTCTATCTGGAATTTGTTTGTATCCTGACCATGGAATGCTGCAGAAAAAAGAACACGGACTAACAATATTTCGGAGACCATTTGGATCAGGGACATGTTCAGACTAGTCTCCAAGACCTTATCTTTGGATAAGTTTTGCTTTTTGCCTTCAAAATTCCTATATGCGATTCCTGATAGTCTATAGGATCTATCAGACTTGGAACAAAGAAAACAGACTGCTTGAAGACATATTTTACTTGCATTCTGGGCAGCATGTCCATCCAGAATTTAGTTCAAAGTAATGAGGTCTCCTTTCATCTCCTTTCATTTCCTTTCAATATGCTTGTTCACAAAATGTATTACTTTGATGATGGGCAATTTCAAAGAAGCGGACTGCCTTCCCAGCTGAGGAGAGACCCACAGCCACTACTTCGGAAAATGTGAAGATGTGGACGAGTGTACAATGAAGGCACTAAAGTTAGATCCTACGGAGCTTTAAGGTTCGTGGAAAACGTTGCTGCGCCTTTGGATGCTGCAGATGGGATGTCTTGATATAGATCTTTGGGCAAATGTCATCAACTGGGGGTTGAAATTTCATGGTTGGTAAAGACTGTTTAAATGCCTTTCTGAACAGTTGCGGCCACACTAGTTGTTGATTTTAGCAACAACACATAGCAAAAGAGACATGATTTTGGACATTTACCAGCAACACATCCCGGCAACATCACCACCAAAGAGAGAGCACCAGGAGCACAAAAATGAAATCAAGCATCATCATTTTTGTTGAACCTATTTGGGGAACGCTTACACCTACAAAGTTCTGCTCACTTTGGCTGGGCGGAGGTTGACAGTCCCTTTCCACCCCAGGAGGGATTCCAAGGGCGCAGAAACGTGGCTGGGCCATGTGGTGATGACTGGAGGAGTGTGATTTCAGGGCAGCTGCCAGCATCACCCCAGCAGCCGAGCTTGGGCTTTCCCCCAAAAAGTGGTGTTTGGTATCAACATGGATGCCTCTCAGTGGAAGCAATTTGATGGTTTTACCAGGACCATTTACAGTCGTCCTTTTTTTGAAAAACTAGTAAACACAAGGGGGGTGATTCTGGCTTATCTACCGGGTCAATGGTAGAGAATTGTGACTCCCAACGACTGTCACGACTGCCAGGTGCTGAACTGTCGGGGGCCACTTTTGGGCGGAGTTCCAGGTATTGGGTTCAAGTATAACCAGTGATATGAGCGTAATATGCTAGGTGGTTTGACAGTGGTTTCAAGCAGATTCAATGTTGTTTCTCCACTGGCATGATGAAGCCCAAGTGCAGTGACCGGTATTTTGTGGATGGAATTGATGGAATCATGGACCAACAGCCGAATTTGTTTCACCTTCCAATGGGTACGGGTCGCACTGCAACTCCAAAATGAGATACTGTACCCAAAATGGTAATCAAACATGGAAATGGAAATTCCTCTCCTTATAAATGATGGTCCCATTTAAATGCTCATCAAGAAGTGATTTCCCATTGCCATGTTTGATTAGCGGAGGGTGCTCAACGTAACACCCACATGGCGCTGCCGGTGACCTGTTTTTGGCCCAGATGGATTGAAATTAGATGCTGCAGCTTCCATGACACCTGGCAGAAATGGTTTCCCGACTTCTACATGAAGTCCAGCTACTACAAGATATCCACCTCACCATGGTTCACAAACAGGCGCTGTTGGACAGGTTTTTTCAAGCTATGCTCATAACAGATTTCGCCAGCTTCACTCACTATCAAGTCATATCAAGTCAAAGTTTCCTGATTTTTGGCAATCCTCCAACCATCACCCATTTGAGCGCTACCCTTCGTGCGCATCCCGCACTGCACTTCAGCCACTGAACTGCCTGGCCTCCCTGCGCCCAAAGACGGCACCATGCTAGGAGGCCAGCTTTACACAGGGGGGTTGAGCGCTGTCCAAAATCCGGTGGAAACTGCCGTGCTTCCCATGAAATTTGATGTGAACCAACTATATAATATTATATAATATATATATATATACATATATCTATACAATATATTACATATATATATATATATATCCTTTAGATCATTGACGATGAACAAAAAAACAATATTAATTACCTCCAGTCGCTCTGGAAGACCATCATTTTTTAAAGGTAAATCAACTATAAATGGACCATGCTCATCCATTTTCCATAGCTATCTTAGTTTACCAGATGGTAATTTCCCATATCCCAACTTTCTTGGTTCAATCCCCATGGAATCCCCATGAAACCAGAGGGCCGTCGTTTGTCATCGGCCGCCTATGGGCTCCCAGCGACGCGTCAACGTGGGGCGCGGAGATTGGGGAGATCTCATGGCGCACTGGAGATCCACGCAGTGCTGGGATGCCTGGGCGATGATACCACAATCATCAAACACGCACACACACACACACATATAATATATATATATATATGCACTGTATATATATATATATATGCACTGTATATATAATATCTATAACTTAAATCAACAGCTGCTGGCGGTGCAGAAGAATGGTTGCAAGATTTGGGCGCAGAAATCATGTCTGCAAAATTAGGGACACCGCCTGACACCGCCAGCTTTTTCTCCCATCCCTGTTTGGGAACGGTCGGTCGGGCTCGAACCATAGGGATTTTATGGGATTTCAATTTTGACATTCCATGGGATTTTGACGCAATGCCACCAGCTGCTTTGCATCGCTTGGATATGCTCCATTGGGATTTTTCAGGGAACCAAGGAGCTGGAAATATGATGAAATACGGAACCGAAAAGCAAAAGGGAAGACCGGAAAACCATCTGCCGCAAAAAGCATTGGTTGAGTGTCGCTGAGGCCCCCATTGCGGCCACGACCTCAAGAGTGAGCTGGTGAGGTCATGGTTTTGGGGCCAATCTTCTTTGGTCAACCTACAGAGTACTGGGAGATACTGGGAGTATCACAGCTTTCTATCTATTTATTTATCTATCAATGCATCCAGCAATCCATCTATCAATCATCTATCTATTTGTTGGTTGGTTCAGTTGTTGACCAACATCCAGATTCTGTAGAGCACAGTCGTGTTCTGAATTATTACGTTGCGTCTCTTTCTTCATAGGAAGCACGCACACACACACACATAAAGAGATGGATGCAGCGGATTTGGATGGGCATGGATCAAATGGCGTCAACAAGACCCACCCGGAAACTGCATCTTCCGTGTTCGTTTTCTTGTTTCAACCATTTGGGCCTGCAAAGTCCCAGTGCCAAATGGACTATGCGCCTCCAAGGGAACGTCTACCTTCCTGATTCGGACTTCTGCAGGCGCCAAGTGGAAGGTAGTAGATATGTCAGATATGGATCATCACAGTTGGAAGTTCCGGTTCATCTCATAGGTCCTTTGAAACTTGGACCTGGATCTCTTGAGGACATGACACTGTTTGGACAAAGATCGTTCGATCAGGGTGCCTGGCTACTGTAAATACCCCGTCAGCACCAGGCACTGCGGCAAGAAGCGGGAGGATGTGGATGAGTTCCGTCAATATTGTTCCGAAGTCATCTCTGGTGTTTCTGACCCTTGGCCGCCTTGGCCGCCTTGGCCGCCTTGGCCGCCTTGGCCTTGCGGAAACGTGGGGGAGATGGAATTGATTTGGATCCTCCACATCTGGCGATATCTGGCAATAAGCTGTCCTCTGTTGTGGGAGACAGCCCCATTTAGATCCATGTAGGACACTCGGGAATTGGTTTGAGAAATCTCAAACAAACTTGTCCTGCTTGACACAAGTGTTTTGCCAATTCACATTCCCAGCTTGTCATTTCATTTTGAGCTCCTTCTGTTTGGCAGCCCGCCGAGGAAAACCTTTGCACTCACTATGAGACACTTGGCCTCAATTGCTTCCAGAAAACATCAGAAAATGTAAACTTTAAAACCTTGTTTTCTTGGGGATCCTATCTTAGAACATTGAACATACACCCAAACCTTGGCCATGGGCCATAGGCCATAGGTATCAGCTTCAGCTTTCATCTTCCTCCTGAAATTGGGAAGGTGGTTGAAATTGACTTCACACTTCCCGTATCTTCTTGTGAAATTTGGGGCTGCGCCAGGCGCGAGATACAGCAGCTCACCACGGATTTGGTGAGGAGCCCCGGATCGCGCGGCAAAAATCCATTGATTTGCGATCCAGATCCAAGGAGGAAATCAATAGAAAGCATTAGTTCATAGTTCTATGTCTATGTTTTCTATATAATGTGTGTTGATGTTTAACAATTGTTTTCTGTTGGTTTCTTGGATGGAAATAAAAACCACATCCAAGGAGATTGCCGAAGTCTTGTGATTCTGTGTTCCTCTTGTTTCATGCGATGTAAATGTAACTAAAGAACCTATTACCATAGGGCCCCCATACTACTCCCAGACTACTCCCACACGAAACCTCCCATCATTTGGGTTTTGACGGAATGGATATCCCAGTTGGCGATTTGAGGTTTTTTATTTGCCATTGTATGGTGCCAGCCAGGCTTTTCTCGTTTTATACAGTAGATAGGTGAGACTGATGTATTTTGGAGATTGTTGTTGTTTGGACGCACGCACGCTGCTATTATTTTTTGTGGAGTGCCGACTATGCGGTTTTCCTACCTTGGCACCCCTTCAGTGGTAGGTGCGCAAATGTGCGAACATCCCCCTGCAAATCCCATCATGTTTTCAATCCAAAGGTCACAAGAATTTTTGGGTTAGTCACTGTTCAGTGGCCAGCCTTTGCCCCAGGTGAACTGTCGCTCGCAGCTCTCGCGCTGTGCGGAGCTTTTGGCCCAGCAGTGCGGATGCCAAACGACTGGAGCTGGGATTACTTATATGGAAATTATGGAATATTGATGGCTATTGAACATGATCAACAACTTCGAAAAGAGTCATGAATTGAGGTTGTTCTTTTTCAAAGTATGCTGGTCTCTAGGTCTTTAGCGTACACTTGCATGTCTTGAGTCTGAATGGGTTGCAATAAGAGTTATATGCATTAAAGAAAAAAATACCGTTATATTCCGATCACCTTGACCCTGAACCTTCAAACTTTCCCCATTTGGGGACCATAGTGGGCCAAGTTGGGCCGGCATACGAGGCTGGACAAAGAGAAGACTTATCGAGATATCATTCAGAAACTGGCAGAGAGCAGTTGGGTGGCTCAGATGATGGTGAATGTTTTGACGGTTTTGAGCAGTCATTGATGATCTTTGAAGAACCAGGGGGCCTGTTGGGGGCCTGTTGAGATTACTTCCAATTCAGCCTTTAGATTCGAGATAGATAAGCTAGTAGCAAAACACGTAACACACACACACCCAAACACTTGAAAGAGCGCATGCTGTCGATGGTTTGCTTGGCACACACAGACAGGCAGGCAGACAGGCGGACAGGCGGACAGGCGGACAGGCAAGCAGACAGACAGACAGGCATACACGCATGTATATATATATATATATATGTAAATAAATAGATAGACATTATATACATGTGTATGCATATCAGAATTTGTCAGGAAACAGCTGAAACAGCTGACCATGTTCCCTGGGTCAGCCTTGAGGCTTGAGGGTATTGCAGACCACGCCGCCCAGCCTTGATGAAGCTTGGCTCAGCAGCTTCAAAGGGCAGCAAGGCCTTGGAGAACAGCAGATCAGCCAGACTACCTGAAAAAGATCCAACACTAATTTCAGCAATTGTTTGATTCTATGCATATTTGACATAATTTGAATAAGCAAGTATTTTTTTTGTATGTGCTGACTTATCGCATCCAGCATTTCAAATCCAAATCCAGGGACCTACACGCAACCCCCCACCACCTTTGGCCCCCACAATGCCGAGGAATCTATGAAGAAACAACTTCATGATATGCTCGAGGCCATGCAGTTTGGTCTCATGACTTTGGAAGCCCTGCTCCAAAGGTCTACTATGAGTGAGATAGTGTGAGTGAAAATGGATGAAGCTGGTGCATAAACCTCCAAATAACCATTGAACTATGAGAGAGAGGTGATTAACATGGATTAACCATGATTAACCAGCAGATTTAGGAGTAATTACACGCAATCACTTAGGGCCCTAGGGTAATTACATGCAATTACGTTACTTTTAGACTTCAAACCCTCATTGGTGATACTTTGTCAGGCAGCTCTGTGACCACTTGGAATTCTTGAGGTACCAGTGACCAGCCGGATGGCGATTAGGTCTTGCAAGCCTGCATGTTTTGTTTTTATTTTGTTACCGCTCTGATTGTGGGACATATGAGATATCATGAGAATGTGGCATGGTTTTTGGTGAGGTTCGCGGGTATATGTTCCACAAAAAGATACATATAGACACCTATAAACACATATAAACACACCCCGAAAGAAGTCTGAAACAAAGCTCGACCTAGACTCGGTTCCGTGGCATTGGTCGGCCATTGGTCGGCCATTGGTCAGGCCATGCACGTGCAAAATTCGTCGCTCTTCGAAGATGGTTTTGGCCAACTTCATGAGCACCGAGCCACCATGGGATGATGTGGATACTGGATGGGATGGGCACAGAACATGCAACTAGTTTTATATAGTTATATTATATATATATATATTGATACGAAATGATATATATATATATATATACGGTATAGTTTGCCTGGATGACGATTATATTATTACAGTTCCATAATGTATGTTCTGTTAGTAGTGTTGCATGTTTTTTGTTCACGGTTAGATGATGAAATGTATATGAACATACCTTCATGGAATATTTTGATATTTGACATCGGTTGCAGGGTTGGGTGGCTTTTGCTGTAGGCTTTTGCAAGGAATGCTGCTGGATTGTAAGTTGTTGATGCTTTTGCCCAAGATGAAAGGGAACTGAACCTGATGATGCCAAATAGGGGATGTCACAACGGGTCACATGGGCATATGGGTTTCCGAAGGGAACATGACATGGACATGGGGACATTCAGATCAACAAAACTGGATTAGTATGGTCCAAGTGTGTTCTGAGCTGCACCCTCTGATAGTCTCATGTGGCAATGGAATAATTACACGATTTTGTAGTCGATTGATCCGTTGAACATGGGCACTTGCCATTGCCATGTTCAATTCCCAGAGGGTGAATCTGCACTTTGCGTTGGTCAGAGCTTTGAAAAGCTGAATTGTTTGCTTCTAATCCTTTTTTCTGATATGATTATAGTGGCATATATATCTTTACATACATACGCACACACACTGTGTTTATATATATATATATAGAGTATTCATATATACATGTACGCTACGTATACACATGTATACATCTACACTATATTTTTTTATGATATGCAATTATAAATTCATACATGTAATTAAAGATATATCTTCCACGTGTGGGCAATTTTGACAGCACTTTCTGGGTACTTGAGGCACAAACGCTTGGCAGAGACGCACTTGATGACCTCGGCGGAGCTTCAGAATCAGGCGCCGGGGGGCTGCCATGGCGACTGATTGATGTCCAACAGCTGTGGGTTTGGTAACAACATCGTGTAACGTGTTATAAGCAGTACACAGACCTAATATTATAATCTAAATATATTAGATAACTTTATATCCACATTTGGTAATAGTTATGATATTGGAATACTGGGAATCAAACTATGAGAAAGGGATTAGTTACAATGATTCCCGCTATGACTATAATGGGGTTATAATGGGATACCAACCATGAATAGGGGTCGTTCTTTGCTTATTTATTGTTATTACAGTTTGCTATGGGACATCTCCATTTTTAAATAAGTAAATCAACAAGCAACATGGGCAATTTCCGTAGTAAACTGTTAAAATCCGAACAGCTATACTTTTCAAAAATGATGACATCCAATTTATCTGGAATGATTAAATGATGGTTATTGAAGTGGTTTTCAGTTTGCAGGCCTAAGGATTCGTAGTTACAATGATGGTTTCTACCAACTATGCTTGCCCCAATTTTGTAATGGAATGATGGGAATCGAATTGGGAAAACTATCCCCAGAATGGATTATATATTGGGTATCAAGCCTCCACCATTTTTGCGGGCATAGCATACGATCCATGCGAGATTGCTTATTGTGACACCCTTAATTCTGAACGCCATAAAACTAGAATTTGAGATGCCTTTGATTTTACCCATTACGGGTAAGTCATGGATGCTCTACTGTACGGATTTGGTTTACCATATTCTGGGGATCCACCAAAAACGATTCTGAACACTAGTGGTTGATGATTCAGAAACTATTCCCCCGTTTGTGGTTTATCATTAGGGGATGTCGATGATGTCGATTGTGGCAGATTATGGGGATTGTTTATTCCAGCCTGCTAAGACAATCAAGAGCGGGGATGTCATTGGCAAGCGTTGGACGATGCGCAACTCTATCCTTCGGCTTAAGACTTAAGACAGATTTGGGACTGGTGGATACCATATACTTCAGGATGGGTCCCTCTCTCTCTCTCTCTATACGCGCAGATGACATTTCCAGTTGTGGTTTCCCCTGTGATTCATCGCAGGGTGAGGCCATCAAAAAGGAGTTGGACTCCATCATGGAACTACTGAAGGCTTGGCTCAAGACGGGGAAACATGGGGAAACATGGCGATGAATCACCAGTAGTTTGGAGAATTACCACAGGATTTTGCCCTGCCATGCCCTGCCTGATTCTGCCTTGGAATGATTCCCAATTGCCGAACATTGGGAGATCCAATGGGGATCAACGCTGGCAAAGACAGGTTGTTCCCAGCCTTGTCCCCGCAGATTCACAGTGGACTATCCAGGGTAAACTGAGTTGGGAGGGGCAGCTCAAAGTTACTGGGTCATTCGTTTGCCATAAATGGAGCGTACCTCATGTCCCAAGAATCATTTTGTTGAAGGGTGTGGAAGGTTCGCAATGGTTTGCTTCAACACTGCACATGAGCGGCCAGGAGCCACCTGTGCGAGTGGCCAAATTTCAACTGGCGCAGCCACAAGGCCTTTTTTGTAGAGATGCAATTGATGGTGGGGAGCTAGCAGTCTACTTAGTTGACTTCAGAAACATGGCCACTGAGTAATCTGACTAATCCCATCCTCCGAATTTCAAGCACCCCCTAAATGGTCCCAAATATGTAAATCCTCACTAAAGCATGGCTTCTTGGAGGTGTTTGATATTGGGTGGAGGGATTACATATGGTATGCATATATACATATATATATATATACATATATATATATATATACACAGGGCAACTGAGTTTTTGAAACAACACCTGGTCCAGTGATAGTTGTTGCTTCAGCTTAGGGCTGCAGCTGCAACCCCAACTTCCACCACGAACCCCAACATGTTCCAAACCAGACGACTAAACCAGCTCCAAGCCGCCCAATCAACCAAGCATGTGTGTATACATGTGTTTGTTGAGATTATCTAAGCAGATTGATATCACAATAGCTTGTGGGTGCATGTTGGTTGGCAATGTTTGACCTGTAATTACTTGCCAACTCAATGGCATCATTGGCGACTAACCAACTAATACCAATTATGCGGTTCCAATGCTCTCAACTCACCAGGTCTCAGCAATCAAGCAGTGCAGTCTGCAACAAAGGTGTTGGCGACTTAGCCCCGGGGCAAGCAGCGACAGCTGGACAGCCGTGTTCAGTTTGACCAAGACTAGTGCTGTTACGACCCAAAGCTGGTAAAGTCGACAGTCAATCAATGAAACTGCTTGGTGGTTTAAACATTCTAAATTAAAAAGGGATACAAAATCTGATTGACCGATAGTCTTGGGATGGGTTGAAACCACCAAGCACTTCTGATACGCGGTACCTATCTAGTCTATAGCAGTGGCCTGATACTTTCCCAGGATGATGATTAAGAAACATCCTTGTGCTTCCAACACCAAGCCAAGACCCGTTGTTGCCATTTTACCTTCAAAATTGCCCAAATGCACTGCATGTTGTATCACTTGGGATGAAATATCTTAGCTTTTTTGGAAAACAATTGTATGGCAATTGAACATATTTAACCGAAGGTCCTGTGTGAATGACATGTTTTTCAAGGTCCATGCAAAAATTACCAGAGTGCACCCTGCATTTGTTGGTGAGATTCCTTTCGCTGCCTAGCTAAATCCCAATACATTCAGGTACAATCACCATTCCTGTTGCTTACATCCCCACGATACTCTTGCTGGTTGCATCGCAATTCTTGTTTTTGTGGCACACATATTTATATACCAGCCCAAATTTATTCAGAAATGGATGGTCAAAACCATCCCCAGCTGGTTTTATTCTTGGATTTGCCATATTCACCGCTGGGAATCTAACATAGCAATAGGCAATACGCCGTTTCGGTAAATCATCTACAAATGGACCATCTACATGGAATGTTGATGCCATTGGCCGCGTTTGATTACCGTCGGTTTCAAGCCGCCTTCCTTTGAGGCCCCAGCGGAGCGAACAGCAGCGGAGCGAGGCAGTGGCCAAGAAAAACATTAGGATTGCACCATAAAAAAGGGACTGGGGTTTCTGGCGTGATATATACATTTGAGTTTATAGAGTTTCAAGTTTAATGAATATTGTTCAATTTCATTTGCAGGAAATATTCTGAATGATAATCAACAAAGAAGTGGTTGATGTTTTCAAAAGTAGGCGAGATCACTTATTATGCATATCCAGCAGCCTTGGCTGCTGAGCATGAAAACACACCAACTGCTTTGTTTTTGGTGTTTGCGGGTGAATTGTCAGTTATTGGTGTTTGTGGGTGAATCGTCAGTGAATTCCACAGGTGTTGAATCTGCGTTTCGGAAAACATCGAGTTCACCGTAATTCACCATAGAATTTCCAATTCGGTTCTGGTGAGTTACCTATAATCCATCTTAATCCAACAGCCACGTCGCCAGGCACGACCAGCAACTGGAGGATCTGGGTGTCCTACAGGTGGGCGCCAGCTTCGATTCAGCCCAGGGTGCCCTAAATGGCTCGGCGATATTTTAATGGGCAAAATGGGATGAAATTTAGGGATGATTCTGTGGATTTTGAGACAAACCCATGTATGTCTTATGTCGTCTATCTACCCAAAAAAATCATGTAGATATATCGCAAGTTTCTTAGCCACAAACCGCATTTTCACATCTCTGGCTGGGGGCCTTTTTGGGTCTCATGCTCAGGTCCATGTCAAGACTTTCGCAGCGAAGTGCCCAAGTGGAACCCTGCAGAGGCGGCGGAAGTGCACCCCGAAATCCGCTGGCTGATCATCGTTTCATTAAAGATATCCGATTCCAATTGCTTACTGGTGCTTAGTAGGGAATGGGGGAATGACCTCCTATAATAATCATTAATATATAATCATCCCATTCCCCCATTCCCTCCTAAGCACAAGGAAGATTGCATTTGTGTGGATTTATTGCATGTTCTTTCAAAATCGTGGATGATTTGGTAGATTTGGTAGTTGGAACTGCTGAATTGTATACCATCTGGCAATTTATCTTGCTATAAGTCAATCTCCAGTCGATAGATGGTGTTACTCGGACATAAACTGATTTTCCGAGTTCTGTTGCGTTACCAGGGGGTAAGTCCACGAAAGTATGCTATCGATGATTGCATTAGTGAACCTGTTCCATCCTTTTCCATGGCGGATCGTGAGGCAGCGAGCCGACTGTTGAGCACCGGTGTCCCACCGGGCGCCGGAGGCGCCGGAGGCGCCGTCCCTCTGGTGGCGACTCAGACGGCCACTCAGAAGGTGGGACTTCAGGAGAAGTCGCAGGTGAGGTTCCAGTTTGGGCAGAAATCCTCGTGAAGCCTGGCAGCCATTGCATATCCATGGGTGAGATGAGGATTCAGAGAGAAACTCGAGATGTAGACTGATGTTCAGGGATTTGACCGAAAATGAAAATGAGGCATACCCAAAAATTGTCGTGTGAATATTGTCCATGAAATATGGCGTTAATCTACAGTGGTTGGGTTCCAGCCGGATCGAAGGTCATGAAACCGTGGGATCAAAGGTGGCTGAGCTCTTCCAAACCCGAAATGGGAAACAAACATGTGCAGAACTTGCCATCCTTCCGAAGCCGTTGTTTATCCTTGTTTATGTTCTCAAAGTACTGATTTTCCCTATGTTCACCAATGTTGTGCAATCAATGCCTGCCAGTTTAGTTTCATTGTTTCACACTGCGGCTGCGTCCCAAAGATGGTGCCAAAAGACTCAGAAATCATCAAGGACAGTTGCTCTTACTGAAAAGTGGTATGGGTCAAAAACTTGACAACGCCATAATTTAGGGATCATGAGAATGTCCATTCGCACGCTATTTTCATGCTCAGATGGATACCTGGGATTTGATCCACTGCAGCCAAGAGTGTGAATGCTCTTCTATCCCTGTTTGGAAGGAGCCTCAGTGTCCCAAGTGAAACTCATGTTTTCGGATGGAGGTACATGGGCAACCAGCGAAAGATGTCCAGCACCACCGGCAGCAGATGCGGTCAGCATTTGCATGCCAGCAGACTGTTTCAGTGTTTCGGCATGTTTCAGCCATGTCATTTCTAGAAACCCATTCGCTGATCCCGGATGGCCAAAACACCGCAAATCAGTGTACAGAATATATAGAGGCAACAGAGGGAAGTCATCACCTCACCTTTTTATTTGAGTCAGTCTGGGTATATGCAGGGAGACATCGATCCATGAACTACTGAGTTTTATTCATAAGTATTGCAGAGTTGCAGGCTGCATTCAGCACCCCGTAGTTGTTGTTTTTCTGTTGCTTGCAATCCCATATATAAAAAGGTCGCTTGTTTCAAATCAAGCTTTGATGCGGAGATCCTGCAAACAGCATGTTTGTTGGCACTACAATCTCATGTTTGTTGTTGTTTTGCTTATGATTGTTTTGTTTTGTTCCATGTATTTTCATGTATTTTCCATGTTTGAATGGGAACATCAGCCATGATTCTGCAAAATCATGAGCCATGAGCCCTCTCGGCTTTTGGGCCCTGGACGCAGCGGCCTTCCCGCAACCAAATCGAGTCGTCCCTTCTTTTGCGCCAGACATGGCGCCAGACATGGCGACAAAAGGGGTGGAGGGTCACGGAGTGTCTCAAGTGATCGGTGAATATGGATGGATAGTTGGTTGCGAAAACAACCAATGAACAACTGGCTGGTGGTTTTGAACAACATTTTTTGCACAATAGGAGGACAATCTTTGATCCAGGGAATGGGTTGAAAACCTCCGAGCACTAGGGTGGTATTGAGACTGTCCCCAAATTTTCAAACGGTTGTGGAATCGACCGCAATATGAAGCAGTTGCCATCTACAGGAGATGTCCCAGCATGTGACCGAAGCCTAGGACGACCATTGTTCTAGTGCAACCTAAAACAATTTAGTATGATCATGTATGATCTATTATGTATCATTATACTAACATTACTGTGCACGGAACAGAAAGGCTATTCATCCACGCCATCAGAGATATACGATGTTTCCTGTCACAATGCAATCATCCAACTTCCTCATAAAATGCAGGATTGCGGAGGTACTGGTGCTTTTCAGCCACGGTTGTGTTGATTTTCACCCCAATGATCACCTTAAAATCCTGAGAGGTTGCAACGATCACATCCAGACGGCTCTCGCAGGCACAGGAGCTGGAAGTCTCTTGGATGAGCACATCGACCCAGACTACCAACCCACTGAAAAGGAGGTAGCACCGAAGTGGCAACGGATTGGATGGCTCAAAGATATTTAAAGATGTTTAAAGTGGATTACGTGTACAAAATCCGAGTGGACATGTTTTTTGAGGTTGTTTAGACTTGGGATGTTCTTTTTTTGGTTTCTTTCGTTCGGGCATGCCTGCAGAAAATAAGCCAATCTGAGTTCGTGTATTTGAGTTACGGATTAAAGCAGTGAAGGGACAGAACGGAGGATTGGTGCATTCTGGTGAAGGCTCTAGGGCTAGCCGCAGCAGGTGGAAGAATATGCAGAATGGCTGGGAATGGACGCTTGGAAAAGACGTGCTGACAGCATGGAATGGGAGCGTATGGGTATCAGGCCTATGCTCCACTGTGGTTCCTGCTGACAATGGCGAATATCAATCAATTATAATCAGCTTAGGAACACCCAATTTGCATGCCATTTGGATTAGTGTGAGTGACTGTGGGTGAGAAGAACAGGCTCAACCCCAACTTCGAATGCACATCATCGAAGTAAAATGAACTAATCAAACAAGTTGGTTATGGCAAACACATTGACCACATCAACCTGCCCTTGGCTGAATTCAATTGAAACATGGGGATGGATCTCAAAACCGATGTAATACGTTGTTATACCATCTTTTGCAGGGATGAACGGATTCCCATCCATCAATCCCAGCTATTTTCATGTGAAAACCTCTGAAAACCAGGGGATTCCATGGCTTTTGACCCAGAATGCCCCAGATCCACCAAGGATTTGGACAAGGACCGGGATCTCTTTTGGATCGCCCGAGCTGGTTTGAAAGCTCCGCTCCTCGGCCCTTTATGGCCCTTTGGGAGGGGCTGTTTTGAAATTCGTGGCTTTTTTGGGAATGCTTGATATAGGTTTATGTATATATATATATATATTTGGTTTATACTTGGTTTATAGTTGGTTCATAGTTGCATATACTACATGCTCAATATTGTTCAATATGTAGTTTTATATATTTTTGTATAGTTGCATGTGATTAATGTAGACTGTGGATGTTTCATTGTCAGGTTAGATTGGGTTATATAGATTGTGGAACCGAGATGAAGCTAATGTGACCTAAAGAGGGTTACTTTTTCGGATGCATAATATGGATGTACATTATGATGCACTTGAATTCAATTACAGTTCATAGATCTAACATGTTTGTGTTTTGATACAGTATATCTTGACATGTGTGCCCTGAGGGACAATATAATGATGTATGATACCATCAAGAAGAAACCAGGTTGTGTTTGGGGAGAACCTTTCCCTTTAAATCAGGCAGCAGGCCGGAAAGCCTTTGAGATTCAAATTTCCCACGTAACACGGTCTCTCTCGTTGGTACCTTTAAAACATAACCCTTTTCCAGTCAGTCTTCCAAAAATATGGCCTTAATTAATTAATGATGGCTGGTTAATTGCTACATCCACCCATGATTTCTTGTTTCACCATGCCAATCGATCAAGGCTTCCGGCGCCCTGGAAGCCCTGCGAGTCGGAGGATGGGGAAATCTTCTACTTCAACTTCGAGACAGGCCGGGGTGGACCAACAAGATTTTGACAATGGGGACTTAATCATGAAAATATGATGATGCGGTAGCCACCCAATTAAAGCCCTAAATATCCAGTTTTGGAGGGTAGAGATGCCACCCATCTCTGGTGAAGATGGATGATTTTGTTTCTCACATGATTTCAGCAACCAACCATCGATTTGGGAAGCTTCAAGATGGGGACATCACAGTCCCCGACCTCTCCCATTCCGAGACCTCAGAGACCAGTTTCACTGGCCGGAAACTGGTGCGAAGCATGGTCGCCCTGTTTCACCTGTGGCAGCTTTTGGAGTTGTACTATGTTGATCAACTGTTGATCTATGCCAAAAGTGAAAGAAACATCAGCCAGGTGAAAGTGTTTGGGATCATCCTTGTGATGAACACTACCGAAAAGTCTACGAGAAGTACAAGGCGCAACTGGGCGCAACTGCTCGTTGCGCCACACGGCAGGGAGCTCCACTATGCGCCAGGCAAAAAAGGAAGCCGACAAAGCGACGGGAAATGATGACAAAAAGAATCTGGGCATTCCTGGACTATTACTTTATATCACTATAATATACATAATATATACATATATACACATGTATCTTCATATATATATATATATAGTTGATTAATGTTGACTAATTGATCTATTGATCTATATTTCATCAAACTTATGGACTATGGATGGTTGGATTTCAGCCGGCCGGTTTGTTCAAACCACCCAGATGAAAAGTTTGTCATCGCGTCAATGCTGTGGGGATTCTAATTCGGCTGGATTTTTGAGGTCTCGGTGAGATGTATAGTGGAGGTGCTCATTGAGTCCGTTCTCGGCAAATCATTCCATCCTTGGTGGACATGTCAATAAATTGAGGAGTGCCATGATGTGCCATGTTTTTCGGTTACATGATCCGACAGAATGAGGAAAGATAAGAAAGACAAGAAGGAGAAGACACTTGGCATCGCAAGTGGTGCAGCAAAGCAGCCGAAAGCGGCTGTATCCCAGAGCAGGTAAAGATATCCAAAGAGGAAGGTGGATAATTGTCATCGTCCTTGTATATCCTTGTATGACATGAGTGTCCGCAAATTTAGCATTGTGATATTTGAATTTGTAGACCATGCAAACAATATGACATATCATTTGGGTCCAATGTTAACTATGTATGCGTGCGTTGATGCTTTCAGTGTATCCATGCCCCCTTCTGGCATTTTATATGTTGTTTACATGTTTATATGTTTTGGGACAGGGTATGATGGGGTCCAGCCACCAAGCAATAAAGATTGGCTTGACTTTGCCTTATATCAGTCATATGTTTGCAGTTAAATGAGTCCCACTACCCGTCGTGGGCATTTGACCCACTAGCAACCACAGGAAGCTTTAACCAATCGTTAATCCCAGGAAGGAGAAGGACAAAGCTCGAAGAAACAGCATGGGCAGCGGCAGCGGTGATATCCTGGGTTTGAGCGACTTGGCTGACAGCTACACCTGGATCACTGCTGCTGCCAGGGCAACACATGGCTCTGTTGGAAAATTGGGGACCCCAACATCCACTGATTAATCATCACTATCATCATTATCCACTGATTAATCATCACTATCATCATTATCCATCATTATCCATCATTATCCATCATTATCCATCATTATCCGCATCATTATCCATCATTATCCATCATTATCCCATATTACCCCCATACATATTGTCCCCATCATAACATTGCCGTTTCATAGGTATATCAAGGTGTACCCCAGTGCCCTGTGTGGCCGGCCATCCTCCAGCGCTCCCGACTGGCACAACTGAGGCGGTGACTTCGACGTGCCCAAGATGGATTTGCCCAAGCCCGGCGAGTCGCTCTTTGGAAAGCCCAGCAAGAACAAGCGCCTGGGACTGGGAGAGGAAAGTCCTTTAATTTCTTTTTTTGGTTTGGGGAGGGGCACAGGAAATTGGATGGACTTTGACGTTCTAAAGGAGTTTGGGGATAAAGATGGGTCGAACGTATTGGATAAAACTCGGGGCTTCAAGGGTTTGAGGCTGAAAGGGACTGGACCCCCAAGATAGTTTGGCATATTTGTGAGTCGGTGTCGCGGAATGGAACTACGTTTTGACACTAAGATCCCAGCAAAAAGGAGCTCCGGGGGAAAAGACACTTATCACTTATAAATTTAGTGTTTTATTGTTTGTTTTTTTTGGTAGTTTTGGGTAATTATCATTCGACCAGTTAACGCGAGGTAACTGCAAAAATAGAATCCATCCCCAAATGCTGGGTGTAGTGGGTTTCTTCCATGGCAAGAAGCTTATTCCCCAAATCAACAGCAGGATATGGGGGAATCGACCAGGGACTCCGGGTGCGCCTTTCCACTTTCCCCAGCTTTGAGGCTGGTCTTTGACTGCAAGCCCAAGGCTCACCGTGAGTCATCGGTCGACGATGGATACGGGATGCAACCATCAAGAAAATTGCTGAAAATTAGCGCATTGAATTCATTGAAGTGGAAGTCTTTTTCCTGTGTCCAGTCATGTGGCTAGGATCCCTCAACATTCAAGCAAAGCACCTGAGTACAGCGTTTACAACTAGACAAGGCTTGTTCAGTTGCACTAATGTTGCACTCACTGTTCAGGGAACGCAACGCCTCCCAGAAAAACAAATGCAACATGTTTGAACCCCCCGCCGCTTAGCATATGGTTGCCCCTAAGATAAGGAATTGCCCAAGGAGGTTGGAAAGTCACTTGTGGCTTCTTTCGTATTTTGCAAAGATGGTTAGTAGGAGTGACTAATTACTGCATCCCAAAATTGCATAAAATTGCATCAAATAAATATTAAGGCAACTATCATCCCCTTTTGAGGGTGAATTCGTCTTGTTTATCCAGATCGTATTTCATGGCTTTGTTGGGTTTGTTTAACACGACCTGGGGCCAGGCAAAGGCAGAACCTGCGCCAGCACCTGTGACTCGCCGGATGTGGTACCTTCCTAGAGGAAGATCTCATGTGTAATTGGGGGTTTCTGAATATGAGGGGCCCCGAATTAGCAGCCAGGCTGTTCCTTCATTTTGAGGGGAACCTGTTCTGAAATGGGGTGCGGGGTGCCACATTTTGAGACATGGATAGGATGGTATAGATATGATATTGTTAAAAGGGACTAGGCGATAGGTCACATTGTATAGGCCGTCATGAAGACATGTAATTCATGCGCTTGGACGTGCCACAATGTTGGCTCAAGACCGCCNNNACGCTCACCGCATGTGCGCTGTGTTACTTTGAACTGGCCATCAGCAGGTACACATTCCATACTACAACATAGCCCCGAACGAGGTTGAATTCGTTCACAGGTTATCAGCCGTAGTGCTCTGTACCCCCATCGGGGGAGGAGTGTCTACGTGCTGTTGGTCAATTGGGAAATTGNCCGAACGAGGTTGAATTCGTTCACAGGTTATCAGCCGTAGTGCTCTGTACCCCCATCGGGGGAGGAGTGTCTACGTGCTGTTGGTCAATTGGGAAATTGATCTGGGACGCAAAGGACGAGATCTACCCTACATCACAAAGATGCAAGGCAGCAGCGGTGACACTCAGTATATCTTTGATGGTAACATTGCAGCGCCAGCTGGGGGAGCTTCACAATCCTCACCTGGTACTGCTGACAGTGGGTCGAAGTCAACGATGTCAGGATGGAACATACCTGGACAGAGAAGGACTTCAGCTAGATC
>BGPT01002171.1:78759-104447 GCA_003297045.1 Symbiodinium sp. clade C Y103 | reverse complement strand
GCAGCGCAGCCAACTGCAGCAACGACGTTGACACAGCAGTCCCAAAAGAGAGCCCAGTTTTTGGCAGGATTCCGGCCTCGCGCACATGGGCCCTCGTAAATAGTTATAGTTATATTATATAAATATACATGTATATAGGTGTAGGTGTTTTGTTTTTGCATATATATATATATACATATATTTTTATACATGTATGTATGTAGTACCTGTCCATATACATATATATATATATATATATATATATACATACATTGGCCTATATATATATATATATATACATATATGTGTCATCGCATGGAATCAAAATTGGCGGATGCATTCTTCAAGCATTTACTGACATGGTAAACGCAATGTGGTCAACAATCAAGAAATGGTTGCAAAGGAAATCAACTGTACACCCCACTCCATCCACTGCCCAATCATTATTTCCCTAACATTTGATGGCCTTGTATTGGCCTAAGTTTCTCGTTTTGAGGTACTCCACCTATTTGTTCATCATCCCGTATCATCCCATCCATGGGGGTTACTCCATGTCTTACAGCAAACACATATCCATCTTTTGTTGTTTCAGCAGCCCTCTTTCTGCATTCAGCCATATTTGTTGGGGATACATATCCATTACATATCCCCATAGCATTTTCCCATAAGATATCACCATGAAATAACCCCTCAGAATATTGCCATGACATATTCCCGTAAAATATCACGATAACATATCCCAACAACACATCCTCATTGTTTTCACATCTATAACCAGTCAACTCCGGGTTTCAACAGCTTGTTGATGACGGAGACACGCTCGGCCAGGGCGTCGTCTCATTTGAGCCTCCTGTCGAACGACAGCGAGGCGATGGGGCTGGAGGGTTGGGACTCGGGTGATGACAAGAATCTCTGAGTGTTGAGGATACCCTCTGGTAAACTAACATAGCTATGGAAAATCACCATCTTTAATGGAAAATCCACTATAAATAGCCATTTTCAATAGCAAACTGTTAGTTTACCAGAGGATATTTCATGTTTGTTGATGAAGATGAAGGGACGATGAATCTGAAGATGATGGGGACGACGACAAGGATGAGGATGATGTTGATGATGAGTCGCCATCAACGGGTTCCAGATGCTTGCGAGGAACATGATCCGATTTTTGCGCGGTTTTCCCACGGAATGAGAGCCGCGGGAGATGTGCACCGGAATGGTATTCCAGAACCAGCCGTGCTGGGTGACTCACCAAATTTCAATGGATTTTCGACACAGAAAGTCTGCAGATTTTTTTTTCAGCCAGAGTTCATTGAGAACCTGCAAAGACCCTTCGAACATCTTCAAAGCGTTCAAAATTCAATCGCCGAAGGATCATCCATTGCACGTTTTTTTTTTTCATGAGTACGACCAAATCCCCCATTGCATACTATGGACGTGCGAATGGGTGTCCAAATCAAAGATTAGAATTGCAAACTCCAATCCCCAATCAGATCATTGATTTTGATTCAACCTGCTAGTGACAACCAGGTACATAAATCCCCTGCGCTCCACGACGTGATTCAGCAGCCATAATTCTTTCACATTCTTTCTACAAACGAATCCGTACATCCAATTGGTAGGGCACCCAATTTTTGGGCCCAATGTGCTTAGTGCCTTTAGTACGTGCTTCTAGATAGAGGATTATGTCCCTTGGGGGCCCACGCTCTGATTTGTTGGGTCGCTGTGAGCACGGCTCACAAGCGTTGTCCACTTGCGCGAGCGGGAAACACACGGAGAAAGTCCATTGTCAACACAGATTCCTGCGGTTGTTTTCCATGAAACAAGAAGCGAGTACCGTTTACTTCCGGTATAGACTTAACATGACTTAACAATGACCAGAATGTGTCGGTTGGGGATCCTTAGACTTTCGAATGGTACCAATCGAGTTTCTCTTCGGGGTTGATCAAGGCCTCTGCGCAAGTCTGTAGGCGTTCTGCAGCTGAAAGAGGGACACTGATCTATCCGGATCTATCCATTTTGCCACAATCCTTTGCACTTTCATGAAATGTAGCTGGCAATGGAAAATCCCCTGCAAATGAGGATTTTGTGGGAGAATCATATATATATATATATAATATATATATAATATATAATATATAATATATATATATATACACACAATATATATATATATATATATATACAATATATATATATATGTAATATAATATAGATGTATATAATGTATATATCATATAAGGACTAGGGTCTAATCACGACTAAAAACAAATACCAACAAAAAAACAACTGTTTGTTTCTTGGAGGGTAACATCAGGCATTTCCAACTGCCAGCTTTGTAGCTAGGGAAAATTCTGCAGGTACAATAAGTTTCTTTTGAGGTGTTGAACACCTGTTGCCGTCACGACTTCCATGCTCAGTGTCCCTGCACAAATGTGGCCACACAGAATCCTCCACAGAGTTCTCCAAAAAATCTCTGCCGTGCCAGGGGCCGTGGAAGTTGGACGAAAAAAGCAACTTTTGAACATCAAGCTATACTTACCTATGTACTTCTATTTTCCATCCTAGTAGGGATGATGAGCCAAAATCGATATTGTTCTGGTTGAGTATGGGTCAAAATCAAAGACCAAGGAAATCATAGTCTTGGTTATTTTGATTCAGAATCAGAAGATCTTGATCCATCCTCAGAAATCCATCGTACTTTACCTTTTCCGGAGATTTCGAACCAAACCAAACGGACATCTGGATTTTTTCCCACCCTTGCGGCAAGTGTTTGAGAGACTTGAGGGTGTCATATTGCCATATGGGTTACACTGAGCAACCCTAGATGGATCACTCTGACCTACAGACCTTCCACAGACCCCTCCCCCTACGTGGCCACGGCTGTTGGTCGCTGCCTTTCTCCCCAGCTGGTTGGAGTGGGAATACGATTCCAAATTATCGGGTAATCAAGATATGACCTACATATGCTTCCAAATCTTTCTACATTTGAAGAACTTGTTTGTTTTCTGTGAAAGAGATTGCGCGACTTGTTGATTGCAGTGGTGCCGACACAACATACTTTACATTGGCGTCCCTTCTTGAACCGAATGGAACGGTAGAACATGCCTACCTTCTGGAAGACGACACCTTTCATTTGGAGGCAGCCAGCTGCGTTTGATTCACTGACCCGGGGCGGAGGGCGGCCACGTTCAGGAAAATGCACCGTCAAGTTTAAGCCGCAGACGCCGCTTGTGGCCTTTTCGCATGTCTTTCGGGATGCCAAAGCATCGGGGTTCAAACACCGGATGCCTTTGCGAGAGCTTGTGTCACGTGTTTTTCACCATGTGACTGTGATGTATTGTGATAGCGAGATCCCAAGTAGGACATGATGGGAAGCCCCAATTACATGCAATTACTGCAAATGCACGAGTGCTTATTGGGTTTGAATTTGCCTGTGTACGATCTATGAACATGCACTGCGCGCTGCCATGCTGCTGATCATGATTTATGATGCCATGTAACTTCTGATAACTTCTGCACGAGCTCACGTGTTCCAGATATGCCAGGGTTCTCCAGTAATCAAAACGCCCCAAACCCTTCCAGTCAAGTTTGAAATTTGGACCGCCCTACACAACAATTCCTTTTGACTGGGGCGGATGCATGCGGGGCAACTCCTTGTACAAAAATTATAGTCCAAGACACCAATTCTTGGCATATGGATATACATAACATGTATGTATATCATGTGACATATCGCATGTATATATGTACGTATATTACACCCGGGAGACGAACTTCGGAGCATGTTCGGTACCCGAATTGGACTGAACACACTCAGGATTGGTTGACATTGATTGCTCATGATTGCTGATGATTGCTGGGTCCGAACACCCACTCTTTTTTTCATCCTTAAGATGATCAACCTCAGTTGACGATTTTTTAAAATAGATGGGTGGCTAGTAAAAAGGCTACAGAAAGGACCTGAAGATCTCGTGAATCGATGCTCCTGGAGGACAGGCATGGCCGCAGAGCCCACAAGACGTCACCGTCGGCGGGGGTTGTCGCTTTCGGATCTTGGCCAGATGCGGCGACCCCTGCGATGCGACCCCTGCGTGGGAACGTTTGGGGCCTGCCATCCATGTGATGGCCGACCTTGGGTCCCAAAAACATGATCCATCTTTGATCAACCTGGGATGATCATAGGTTTTTATGGATTTTTCAGATTTAAGATGAAGAATCAATGAAGAGCCACACAGAATTTGAATGGATTGGTGATTGGAGCCACCAATTCCCCTGGGTCGGCAGGTTCAGCAGACCATGATGGGAGCCCCGAGCTCGCGTCCGCGGCAGAATCGGTTTCATCGCCCCAAAGTTCGGGGGCGCCCTGAAAATGAATCGCGCACATGGCCTCCCTCAGGAATCTTGAAGTATCATTTGGAACAACAAACTCCGATATCAATGAATTTGTGGATGTTGCAAGGGAAGATTTTTTTTGCATAAGAATGTGTTTTGCTTTTGGAGACAAATTGAAATAATTCTGGGTGTTTGGGGGCCCAGCAAAATGTACATGCTTTCCCTGCGCAGCCCATTCCTAGAGAATCTGACCACAAAAATGTAAGTAGCCTGTGGTCATGGGGATTCAAACAGTTGTTGAAGTATACCTTCCCCCCCCGTGATTTGGAACGAAACAAGCAGCCTACAATCGGAATCAGATGTGTCGATTTGGGCATCTTTGAGGCCCCGATTTTGACCCAAAGCAGCAGATGTTCACTAGCTTTCAAAGGTTGCTTTCAAGGTTCGTTTCCTCTTACAAGTCTTCTTTTCTTTCGAGGTCAAATTCAGGTCACTTGGAGTTGGTACATTATAAACTCATTGTTCAGAGCTGGGAAAAGGCTGCGAAAAACTAGAGACTTGAAAACCAATATGTATGTATATATATATATATATAAACATCACCATTTGGACGCCCTGAGTTTGAGTTTCTTTTGACAGCAAGAATCACATATGCGGATGGAAGTCGAGCAAGAAAGATTGGAAGGCTCAAGCAGCGTCACCAGCCTCAAGCCAACATGTGTTGAGAGAAATGTTCGGTTGTGAGGTCACTTAGCATCCAGTAGACTCACAGCAGTACACATAAGTCACACATGAGTTTCATCATGTTTCATCCACACTTTGCCATATCCAGCAAGTGTCACCCAACCAGCTTTGCCGGTAGTGTATTTCCAATCCAAGATTTGTTGCTGAAATCTTTGGTACTTCAAATCCCAACTGTTTTAGTGGTTCAGTCCCCAAGTCCCTACAGGGCCGGTCATGTCCACTCGATGTAGCGAACGGATGCAGACTTCAGCGATCTTCGCTTTACAGCTGCTGCCAAACAGCGTCATGGACACAGCTTCTGCGAGCTCGTCGCAGGAGAACTGAAGCTGATTGATGGGTGGATGGTGATGGTTGACTTCCCAGATCGTCAATGATCGCCATGCCTTTCCCGGATTTGCTGAGTGATGTTTATGTGTTCTTGATGGCCATCTTTGCAGTCATAGAGGGTTTGATGTTTCCTCTTGACGGAGATACTCGGCTTTCCAAAATGTGGATGGTCCAATGTCCACAAAGGAAAGGCCGTATGCAATAACAGGGCAAACGTATATAGTATTTCCATGTATTTCCTACATGGTAGAAGGGATCCTCTCTTGAGAGTGTGTAAAAGCCCTGGTAGACTGCTTAGCCAAGATTCTCAAAAATGATATGTCATTCAACCATGGAAAAAAGCAAAGACCCATGGAGACCTCCGGCCGCTTCATGGTTTGTTGATATATTTTTGATTGGGGCTGCCCTGCAGGACAGCCCCATCCTGGCGCCTTCCAGGTGCCCCAGGTCCGGCTATGATGCAGGTGGGGAGCACTGGGGGGCCCGGGTTTAGCTGGTGTCTGCCCACATGGCCACCGTTCAAGCCTTCAAGACTCAGCGTTTTTCCAGCAGATCAACAGCATGGGATCTCACCATCAATCACGAACATATTTTTGTCATTTTTTGTCCTGTTTCAAAACACCAATTGTTTAGAAAGACTAAGACAGAAACGGAGCAAACAATGACAGATTGGTCAAACATCTTTTGAAACAACCAGGATTTTCCATCCCCCAATCTCCATTCTATGATTTCATAAGACCAAAGATTTCAAGATTGTCGTTGAAGAGCGACAGGCCGGCAGAAGGAACTTCAGGTGCTTGGCCTTATGGCCGGAAGACCCGAGAAGCCCAAAATTCGTGTGGCGAGGAGAAAAAGGGAATTATGGAAATACCAGTGAATGTTATCATGATTCTTATTATTAGTTTTGTGTATTCTTATTATTTATTATTTCTTCTTACTAATTGACTACGTATCAGTATTCTTGATTATTATTGTTCATTTTGGCGAATTCCGCATTTGTTTGGATTGAATTCGCAGAAAAAAAATCATGGCTCCTGTGGATGTATTGCCAGATGTCCACGTAGTATCAAACTATAATTGGGTAGTTGTATGGGAAGTCCCTATTTACACTAGAAAATGTTTCTACTTTAGTCAGGTCTTTTTTTGCATTGCCAGGTGTGTTTACCGCAGCATGGAACCGATTCAGTCTTTCTCGTTGCTGGTCGCATCCCCCTTTTGGACGTCGAGTTCGGCCAATTTTTGATGGCAACTATGGCAACTATGGTAACTATGGCAAACTCAAACTCCGGTCCCAAAATCATCTAATATCAGGTCTCCCAAGAAAAATGGTGATTACCACGGTCCACAATGTCAACCCCGGATTCACAAGCCTTGGTTTTTTAACTGTGGAGATACCCTCCAAATTCAACAGCTTAGGGGTTTATTAATCCAAAGTTAACATGAATCCAACATCATCCCATCATCAAGGGACTTAGATCCCAAGCTTTTCAAGGCCTTGGAGGTGCGAGCAGTGTCCTGGAAGCTGCGGCATCTGGGCATGGCGCCAGACACGGAGGCGAAGAGCTGGGGGGAATTTGAAGCTGGATGAAGTGGGTCTTTAACGACGACCGGAGGAGGTGGAGACCATGGAAGCTCAGATATTGAGTTGAGCTGGGGTAGTGACTGGGTTTTCACCCAGAAATATGGGTTTTCTGGAAACAGGTGGGTTTTCCCAAAATCTATGGTTGTGAAATCATTGGTCCCATTGACAAGAAAGGTTATGTTTAGATTTGGATAGGAAAAATGTTGATAACCATTGATGTTTGGAGTCCTGGCCAGCAATGATAAATCTGACCAAACAAAAAAAACAAACTCACTGGCGGACCCAGCTCTATCAGTGACGATTTGTTGATGGTAAAGAACCCCAATTCATGTGGGGTTCCTTTAGATGGGGATCCCTAAGCCACCATGGGTTTCAATTAAGTCATGGTCATCCATGACTTGGATGATTTGGGGTACCCCTTTTTTTGTGCAGATCTAAGTAATTTTCCCAAAATACATAAACAATACCCGGGGCGTTCGCTTTCAGATCTTGAAGAGTTTCGATTTGTTGTTGGGAAACATCAGAAACATCACTGGATTTTGGGCTCTTGTTTCTATTTCTCCTTGAGACGAAATGCTGGGGCAGGAGGTACTGGACTACTGGACTTGCAGCCAGGCCAATATTTTCATAACAGACCTGGATTTCCCCCGGTTGAAATGTTCAAAAATGCTCAAGCTATTGCCCTTCAAAGGCGTATGAAACAGTTTTTCAATGGCATGTGAAAGGGTAGTTTCTTTAGACACTTTGAACATTGGCTGATGGCTGTTTGTTGAGGACAAAAGTACATGCCACTGACCGGGAACAAAAAGACATACAATTCCAAAACAGACATTATATACAACATTTATATACTGCATGTAATTACCACCATTGATGAGGAACACCTCCTCTCCACCACTGGGTTTCCAAAAGCGTCCCGGAAGGTGGCGGTGAAAAATGCGCGCGAAGTGCATGAATTGCTTAGCACGGCTCGGGTCCTTGGCCGCGGCTTCATGGGGATGCTGTGGAAGGGTTGGGTTGATAATCCAGTTCCGATCCGAAAAAAGTGTACAGCTGCGCCAGGAGTTGGGAGGCTTTCTTGCTCCTGAAATTTAGCACGATTCGCGGGGTTTTGCAGTCTAATGAGTGATGATGTATGATGTTGGCACTGGATTACTAGGCTCTGATTTGTTTAGTCAAGTTTAGTCAGGAAAATCCATGTTACAGTCAGGAATGTGTCCAACTATCCATATCAGGGCTCATCAGCCAGGAACTCGCTCGGCTAAGCCACGAGATGAAGGTGCGGGAATTTGTCGTCCGGACTGGTGTCTCAGGTGGTGAAAAAGGGTGAAATTCTCCTTGAAAAACCTGATATGCAACCCCCAAACAATTGGGTTTGGGCGATTACCCTCTGGAAAATCAAACATGGCTTGCTGGAAAACCAACGCATTTTTGATGATTTTCCGATTAAAGTATCTATTTCTAGTGGATCTCGCAGCTAGAAGGGTAGTCTTTCCACTGGAATTGGAAAAGATATTTTGTTGATTTCCATGTGGGTTTTCACCGGTGCACATCCAGCTGAAATGGGTGGTGGTGTGGTGTCGGTGCGTGGCACACTTTTGTTGCACGAATTGGTTGGACTCCACCTGTATAGTAGCCCCCAAAGAGATAGAGAAAAGTAACATCCTACTCACATAGTGGCAATATGCACCTTTTCTTTTTTTTTGGGGATTGCTATACATTTATACCTATACAGCCTATACCGCCTATACCAGCATCCATCTATTTTGTACATCTATATAATTTTGCAAGAATATACATCTTCATATTCGTAGAATAAGAGAGTGTATTTGGAATCTGAATGAACCGGTACTCCTGGAACCCATTTGAGCGATATTCGACCCCCCTGTTGGCTGATGATTAAATCATGTTAAATCAGGGTGTTGTACTATCCAATATATTTGTGATTATTACAGTCCAACAGGGGAAATCCCATCAGACAGCCAGTGTAAAGGGACGACAGAGGGTTTTGAAGACTGCTCGTTTGCGGTTCCTAGCGCACGTTAAACAGAAATGGCGAGACTCGCTGGTTAAAAGTCTCTCATGCCGTTCAGCTGATAGCAGATACAGTATTTATCATCAACAGTGGAACGATTGATGTGGATTTGGTTTGGTCAATCATTTTGATACTGCAGTGATTTAACAACATAAAAAATCACAGTTCCGTATATAACTATGTAACGATACAACTACATAACTATACATACACAATATAATATGACTATAACACATTACATAATTATCATGATATAATATGATATACCTATAATATATATATATATATGTATATTATGTGATTTGATACTTCAACAATCCACAGCCGCAAAAGTCTCGTGGAGTTTCGAAGTTCCGCCCAGGATGGTCCCCGAAGCCTTCGGAGAGTGAAGGACTCGAAGGACTCGAAGGACTCGAGGCAGAGGCGGATCCGGAGTGTTCCCATGGCCTTCCAGGGTGACTGGTAGGGATTTTTGTCATGGGATTCAAACGGCCAAGACTTGTGACTGATGTTGGGTGCTTTTTGTTTTTTTTTTGGGAACCCCATGTTGGAATTCCCAAAAAGAAATCCCAGAACTTGGAAAACCCAAAAAAAAAACTCCCGGAAGAAACATGGGAAGAAGCGACTGAAGTGGGATGTTGATCCCCAAAACCCACCAACTTCGCATCTTGTGGACCTTGCTGCAGGTGGTCCTTCTTGGAAGATCTCCTGGAGACCACCGCAGAGTTGCCAGCTCAGGGTGTTCGGGACAGGACCCACCGTTTGGAATGAAATGCTGGGCACAACCACTGAAGCTGTTGGCTTCAAGTCCACCCAACTGTACCCTCTGGTAAACAAACATAGCTATTGAAAATGGTCCATTTATAGGTGATATACCCATAAAATATGGTGATTTTCTATAGCCATGTCAGTTTACCAGAGGGTAGATCTTCCAGCACAAGCTCAACTATCCATATATGAACAGTGGTTTGCAGGTGGACATTGGTCCTGGTTGGAAAAACCTGGCAACCACAAGAGGTTGTACCATTGCTGCGTGGCGTTGACAGTTTTTTCTTGACCTTGCAGCCCAAAATCCCGGAGTTTTCTCCAGCGAAAATATCTGGCAATTTGCCAGAATGGAATCTCTCTCCGAGTTTTCCCATGTATTTCTTTGGAGCAGCAGCTCTTCATCTTCCTGAGGTCGCGAACACCAACATCCGAAGGAGGGGAACTTTTATAACCATGCTGAGTTGACCCCCACAAGCCGGATAATTATAACATCTATACAATTCTATATATATATATGCATGCATATATATATATATATGCATACATATATATATATATATATGCATACATACATATATATGTATATGCATACATATATATATATATATTATATATATGCATACATATATATATATGCATACATATATATATATATATATGCATACATATATATATATATATTATATGTATGCATACATATATATAATATAATATATATATATATTATATATATTATATATATTATATATATTATGTATATTATATATATTATATATATTATATATATTATATATATTATATATATTATATATATTATATATTATATATATATTATATAATATATATACATATATTATATATATATTATATAATATATATATATATATATATTATATAATATATATATACATAATATATAATATATATATAATATATTATATATATATTATATATTATATATATACATATATTATGTATATATATATATTATATAATATATATATATATTATATAATATATATATATTATATATATATATATAATATATGTATATAATATATATATATAATATATAATATATAATATATATAATATATATATATATAATATATAAAATATATATACATAAGTATGGTTTGAGATTGGATCTATGATGATCTATTCATTTTGAGATCCCTTATTGGGCTAATTCTCTGATGTTGGGAGGACGGGAGTGTCCCTGAAACACTTCCCCGTGCGTTCCACTCCATTGCTTGAGAAAGTCTCTTCAGTGGCGGCTGGAATTTCTTCCACAGTTACTCTGTTCCGAAATGATGAGTTCCTGGTTTGAGGCAACACGCATCCCTAAAATGGTCACTTCGCAAGCTCCAAAATGGTGATTTTTGAACATTTTAACCCCAAAAATCGTCACTTCACAACCACCCAAAAAAGTCACTCTGTGTCATTTCCAGCGGGTTATTGTTTCTTATTCGCAATCTCTGTGCGAAGGAGAGATCAGCATCCCGGATGTCTTGAACTCGACCCTGAGAGATACCTCTGAGCCACATGGCTTAGATCGTAGGGCGCTGACAAGTGTGGGGTATTCCTATCCATGTCATGCGTCCCTGTTGATCGATGTGGGCAATGTGGTGATATCCTCTTGAAGACGGTCTATCGATGTTCTGTGTTTTTTGAAGTTATCTATCTCTTTGTATAATTATGTATATATACCTATACATCCTGACAAATTATAACGGCCTCACTGAACCATCTCTGGAATGATGGTTAGTACTGTAAGGGTAACTGTCCGAACATGACCTGGTTTCAGTTTAGGTAATTAGAAGTTCTCCAGATGCATGGCATTTTTATCACATGTATCTGCGGCATACGCGTTTTGTGCACCGGGTGGTTTTTGTTCACCCAACCTCAACGCCGAAGTTTGCCCAGGATTTTGTCCAAAGGACGGCAAAGCGATCTTAGTCAAATGCTCAGCAACTCGGCCCGAAGTCGCTGCTGGGACTTTGAAGAGCAATGGGAATTTTCGGAGAACTCGCTAGTGCTTCCATCTTTTTTCGGCAAACAGGAGATGTTGGGCCTTTAATCGTAATTGTGATGGCTAAGCCGTACTTGACTCATTTTTTTTCGGGGGATGGATTGAAACCACCATCCGTATGCGTGGTACAAATGTCAACCGTTGCCCCTAGAAACCAAGACAAAATGTCTGGTTCTTAGCGAAAGCCATGCCATGAGTTTCCGCCATGCAGGTGGGGTATAGCGTGGAAACTTCTTTGGGAATGTGCTGATGCTTCGCCTCAATGCTTTGGCAATCTTGTTGAGCCACATGTTTCATCCCTCAGTCATATTTGGCACCCGCATTTTTTTTTGCTATGTTGATGTTCGCGCATTGAATTTTAGGATGTCTCAACTTTGACACTATGGTCCGATCTATGACAAACTCGTTGCACACTTTCTCACCTTTGCGCAGTCCCGGTAGACAGACTGAGGAGAGCTGCGCGACAGATTGGGAGAGCCGCAGGCGATATTTGGGATGCAGTCAGAAGGGGAGGTCAAAGACGTCCTACTTTTTGGCCACTAGCAGCTACTGGCAGTAACAACGATTTATTTTTGGGTTTTGCACAATTTGCCCTCCAACCCAGGCAGCTAGCCAGCAGGTTTCCAATATTTTCTCACCATTTTCAGTAGGGTTGAATCCCGCTTCCACTAATCAGCATGTCATACTCTACCACAAACCTATGTATTTCATGGAAAGTAACTAGAGAAGGGATGCACACATACCTGGCGCCCACATGCTTTATTTTGAAAGAACATAGATACCCAGTGCCTGTTGAAGAAGTTAACTGTTGATCATGGTTTTGAATCTATGAAACTGATATAAGCTAATTCTCCACCAGTATTTGTTCATTACATATTTCATTACATATTTCATTACATATTTCATTACATATACATATATATATATATATATACATATGTATATATTATACATTAAGGATATGATGATCTCCCCCATTAACGGAGGGTTTTCCATCAACCTTCAATTTTTTTTCCAATTCCCAACCAGGCAGGTGCCTTTACCAGTCCAGGCCAGGCCTGTGGCGACCGTTTCCGAAGTCATGAGGTAATTGCTGTACCCCAAATCATCCAGTCGTCATGGATGACTATGACTTTCACTGGATTGGCTAAAGGGAAAATCTACAGGAAACCATGGATTCTCCCATGAGATATAGGGGTTTCCTGTAAAATTTCCCTTAAACCAATCCATTGAGACTTAGTACCGAAACAACCATGGTGACTTGGGGATACCCCATTTTGGGAAACCCTCACATGACGACGGTAGTTGGCTTTTGAAGCCCATGAAAACTATATAGTTATATCCCCCATAGAATTCACCAAGTTGTAAGGCAGCTTAGCTATCTAGGGGGCCTCACCTTGTAAGGATGTTGGTCTCCATATGATGATGACCCTCCGGCAATGATTAGACAGTAATGGTCCATGGTGAATCATGGAGAATGAATAATGGATACCTAATGGGAGATTTTAGGGGTTATGCCCTCCGGTAGTCAAACATGGCTAGCTGAGAAATCCCCGAACTCAACGGAGGGTTACAGCTGGGAAGATCATCGAACTAGATGGCAGTTTTCCATCACGCCATGTTTGACTACCGGAGGGTAGTTTGTGAGTTGGCCAGTCGGATCTCGAAACTATGCGACTTAGCTAAGTTCTTACAGTTTTGGTATCAACGGATAGCCATAGTCTCTTTGGATGTTTGTATTAGTATTCATGCACATTTCCATATTACTGGAAAAGCTGTGTGTTTTTGTTCCGCAGTTGTGGTAGTATTCAAACCCAATGGTGCATTCTTTCAAACATTGTAAGATGTCTCCGGAAGCAAGGGTCTCATGGTATTACAAGTTGAAACTGTACCATTTTGCAGCCCCCAAAAAAGCAATCGTGCTTCAGTTACCTTCCGGTAGTCAAACGTGGCAATGGAAAGTCCCCTACAAATGGAGATTTGAATGGGAAAATCATCTATAAATGGGAGATGTTCTTCCATTGTCATGTTACATGTTTGATTACCAGAGGATACATCCCATTAGATATCCCATTACAGTATCCATTATTATCCATGATTCACCATTGTTCACCGGTTGCTGTGATGCATTGCAGGTTTGGAAGGCTTCGCAGATGTGTTGCTTGGCGGAGTCGAGTCTGTGGAGGGGATGGTGATCCCAGGGTGATCCCGGTGGACAAGCATAGCTTTTGGATGTTTTTGGGGTTGAACAAACAACTACCCTCTGGTTATGACTCACAATTCGCCATGGAATAGCTGGCTCATTTTGGATGATTTTCCTAGCTCGAAACCTCCATTTATTGGGGATTTTCGATGGCTATGTTAAATAACCAGATGGTAGAAATTGATTTTGGTGCAGATTCTGTATACCTGACGATGAAAACACCAGCTGTTTGTGTGGTGCCCCCACTTGGAAGCACAAATTCAGAAGTTGTGGCATTTGCTGAAGATAATAAGTATGCACTTACTTTACCACAGCCACCATGCAATTGCCATCAAATCGATTGCGTTTGATTCCTCGTCTGAGAAAGGTCCAACAACATAAAGCACACCAGACATTTCCCAACCAAACCAGCACCATCAAATCCAAATCGAATGCTTTCTGATGTTCATGGTATTTGACGTTTGTTTGCTTGATTCAACTTCTGAAATCCGGAAAAGGGGCGAGCAACTGGGCCAGCAGCTCAATTCATGTGGTGTTTCCATCCCTAGTTGATACCGATTGATGATCATGGATTATTCATCCCCCCAACATCCCCCAACGATTGATGTTGATCTGAAAATCAATGAAAATCAGCGGTTTTGGAACAACACAATTTACCCATATTCTTTCCAAGCATTGTTCCATCCCCCCAACAAAATTGCTCCAAGATGATTCCCACTCTTGAGGCGCCATAAAAACAGGGTTTGCAACTCAGTGGAATGCCGGATATTTACAGCTGGGGTATGGTTGATGGTGGTCGATTACTGTAGTTGATATTACTTCATGATCATAGATTGTGGTAGCTACAACGCACCAAATCAGTGGAAGGATCACTGGAAAGCATCCTGCATGCTGAGCTGTTGACAGACGCCGAAGTTTGTGCAAGAATTTCAGAGATGCTCCAAGAATCCATAAGTGGAATGGAAGGCTCAAAGAAGCTCTGCAACTATAATACCTTTCACCAATCATGATCATGCATTACTGTAAACATTCAAGAGAAGGCATATCATGTCATGTGTGCCATGTGCGATGCCATATCTATTTGTTTGAAGGGTGGATGCTCAAAAGGCACAGCCAAGCTTCATGAAAAGCTCAACTCGCAAGGTCTGTTTTGAGGTTCAGCTGGGTTTGTACTGACATCACTGACATCACGGGAATGGACTCTTGTGAGAATCACTGTTTTCAAAGGAAGCAAGTGTGCCAACTCCAGTTGAAGTCAGTAAGGAGAAGTACTGAGGTGTTTCCATTCTTGTTTATCCAATGTTTTTCGAAACATCCCAAGTGCCTCCAAGTTGGGGCTGTTAATCCAAGCTGCCTGCCATGTGGCGCTACGTGGCCTGGGCCTTGCTTCTGAATCCCCTCAAAGCTTTTGCCTGGATCCCAGGCGCCGTTGAAGAATCACAGAGTGTCCCCAATATGTCCATGACATTTCCACAGTATGCTTGTTCCCGGAACATAGTTGACTTATCCATGTTTTATCCATGGTTATCTTTGGTTTTACGCTTATCCCCTTTATGACTGGATTAGAACCAAACTCTAAGTAGACACACATTCAACGCCCAGTGATAAACTTGGGACGCAACAAAAGCCCGCGAGGCATTGAGGAGCATTTACAACCACCCAGCGGCTGGGCAGATCAGATTTATTGGTGAAGTTGTGTGAATTTCTGGGGATGTTTGACACGATTTCAGGGAAAAAAAGCAATACATTCCGAGGCTTTGAAAGATGCGTTGTGGATTGGACCCCCAAACCATGATGTCATGCTTTGGGAAGAGAAGCCATATAATTGCTTGGGCGATGATGCACGTTTTTGTCGGAAAACTGGGTCAAAGAAGCTGTGAGGAACCACTGAGGAAAAAAGGGGCAAGCCATGTTCACTTGGAAATCACGAGTCGAAGGAAAGCAACCCATTTTTGGGGGAAAAACCCATGGGCTACAAAGGATCTTCCACTCTGGGACAAAGCAGCTGCACCAGCTGGGCAATCGGCCAGCTCACAGCCTCATTTTGTGTCCCCAAGCATCCACTTTTGGGAGAATGTATGATACCCTCTGGTAATCTGACATAGTTATTGAACATGGCCATGTATAGTGGATTTGCCGATCAAACATGGTGATTTTCCACAACTATGTTTGTTTACCAGAGGGTCATTTCGGCCCAACTCCAAGTGCTCTAAGGACATGAGGCGTTAGAAAACTTCGAATTTCTGGCTGTGTTGCGCGTGGACAAAGACCACGGTGCACGACGTGGCGCACGGCACACTGAGCATGGGCAGAGGGAGCAAGGTGCGGCAAGCGGCGCCACATGCGGATACATGCAGCGTCAATTGTTTTAGATAATTGTAAGAGTTATAAGATGTTATAAGTTATATAAGTTATAAAGAATACATATATATACACACAGTATGTACGTATATATACATAACATGTGTTTTAATCATCCTGAAATATGTGTTTAAGCTAATGCCATCATCTATGGCATGCGCATTGGTCAATGGCTAGTTACTTTTGGGGGTCCTGACTCGTAGCATCCAGTCGTTTGGGTCGAATCATTTCGGAACCAGCCTACCCCCAGCCGCGGTTTAAGGGGCCAGCGGTTTGGGCTCCCTTAATCATTTCAGAATCCCACAATGATTATGATGTCGTTTAAAGTAGTTTGAAGTATAAAGTGCATGCCCGAGTATGATATTATTGGGAGGCTGTCCAGGCAAATCATGGGGATTGTCTTTATCCATGAGGAGAGCCTTATGACGAAGTAAGCAGCGAAATCAACCGACAAGGGGGATAGCTTGGTGGGGCGCTTTGCCCCTTTTGGCTGCCTAGCTAGATTGGTTTGAAGGCTCTAGATTCCAGAATTGATTCGAGGGAACATCTACAGAAAAGACTCAAGTAAACTGATGATCAAAGCGTCAAAACCATGGTTTCCTGTCAAAGTTCCTTAACTTCCTTCAAACCAATCCATTGAACAAGTGGAATTCGGACATAACCCACACCTAAACTGTGGCTACTTGCAGGTCAGCCTCGGCATTGGTCGCACTGGGGCCGAAGCTTTGGTCAGATGCACAGATTGGTTGGGAAAGCTATATAATCGTACTTACGCGAGTTGCGACATCCCAATGGAGCATTTGTATGGTCAATTTTTGGACCATCTCATATATATATATATAGATAGAGCATGTTTTGGGATATTTTGGGTCTAGGATATGTGGATATCAACCACGGGCTTTCCCCAATGAAACTAGAGCCTGAAATGGATTAAACTCGAGGATTCTGGTCGCCATCAATATTGGGATGACATGCCCTGCTTTTTTATCTTCTTCAAAGCATCAATCAGTGATAGTTCTTTCTTACCATTTTAGGCTTCCCAAGCCCACACATGATTGTCGTTTTCAACATCATACAGTCTGCTTTGGGGTATCCCCACATCATTTTGTCGTACAGCAGGCGATTCAATATCACCATTTCACCCTCTGGTTAAGAGGTCACTTACCGCAACCCATGATGGTCATTTCAAAGCCACCAAATAAGGAACGCTGCTGAAACCTTTTGCAGCCCTGCACCAGGTGCATGTGAATCAGCTGGTTATTCAGGTGAGGCAGTCACCTTATTTCTATATATATATATATACAATTATATACACAAGTATTTGTCATTTTTTGGTTGCTTCCGCAACTTTGGGACTCGACCAATCCAACACAATCCAATCAGAATGGACGTGTTCCTGGAGCTATGTGCGCTCAAGATGAGACAAGGACCTGAAAAATCCTTGGAAATCCACCAAATTCTCTGAGAAGTCGTTTTCGATGTTTGGTGTTGCCCCAAAGATTTGGGGCTTAGCTTTGGAAGGTCCTTCTGATTCGAAGCATTTGGTTTGAACTCAGGTGATTGCTGATGGAAACTGCTACCCACCAATGTACAAGTCATGAAAGTTGACAACATTTCGAGGGTTCTGGAAATTAGTTGAGAATCATGGAATCCAAACTTCCACAGTGAGAGCTAAACGCATTTTGAAGGTGGTTCTGTTCGGGGTCAAAGGAATGAGCCGAGTCTGTTTTTTTTTTTCAGACCCAGCGTGACGGGTGCAAGTTTCATTTACAGTTCCTCTCAGCAGCCAGCACTTTGGAGAATCTTCTGTGGAGAAGGTAATAACAATGGGAAAAACAAGGGGACCCTCAAGGGATGAATCTCTTGCCACTCCCAATCAAGCTGGGTCTTGGACATATGTTTCCAAATCATCCAGCTAAAAGCCTAGGTCTAAAGTGGGAGTTTCCACACTCGTTAAACGAAAAAAAGTCACCATCCATCCATAAAAATGACTGGGTTTGTAGGAACATTTCCCTCACAAAAATCAAGTGGAAATCCTGTGGAGTTTGAACAACCTCACCCCCACTGGGAGCCTCCCCCGGCTTCGAACCTGCCAGATTTCATCGCCCTTGAGTGCAGTAACCGTTGACTGGAGCTGGCCCCAGGACGCGGGGCGATGCCACGGGCAGGGGATGTAACCTGGGCATGTTGAATTGAACATAGGGTACCATCCGATACTCAAACGTGGCTATTGGAAATCCACTACAAATGAGCATTTGAATGGGAAAATCATCTATAAATGGGGAAGTTTCCAGCTGGCCATGGTTTGATTGCCAGATGGTAGCTCCAAGTTTTCAGGCTTGATATGGCTTGATCATCATTTTCCTATGAAATTGCCGTGAATTTGGGGGGTGCCCCCCAATTTGGGACAAGCCCATGTGGATGATGACTAGTCAATTGGATGCAAGTGGCCATTGTTCGGGGGACAAGCCTCGTGTTTTCGGAACCTCTAAAGTTCCAAACTTGGAGAAGCGGACGGAGTCACCTACCTCACCTCAGTCTATCACTGTCCTTTGGTTTGTTGCTGTTGCATCCCCATAGCCCTCTTTCCTGGTTCTACCATGTTCTACTATCTCTATCCGGCGGGGTCGACATTTCGACCCGCAAAGTTTGATCATTTGATTTGGATCACTGTCCTGCTCAGCAGACATGGCAATGCGAAATTCCCTAGAACTGGGCGTTTTCATGGGAAACCCATCTAGAAATGGAGTATTTTTATGTATTTTTAAGCACGCCATGTTTGATTGCTGGAGCGTGAGTTTCCAAGCCAGCTGCGTCGGGCAGGCGATGGACTCCCAATTCGAGGCCAGTGAACGCGTGGGTTTCCTTCATAAGGGGGTTTATAACCTGGGTACACTTCACGATATCCTACTAGTTGTATGGAGTTATAAGTTGGAAGTTGTACTCACTAGTTTTTGTTGGGATCATAATAATCCGTGTAGGATCCAGGTGGTAACGGTAACCCTTTCTGACGATCTCACCAAAACCGATGAAATGGATTTAGGGAAAACATCTCAAAAATGCCTTTTCAAGCTTAGTAGCTATTATCTCACAATGGGCCCAGAAACTTTGGGTTTATAACTCCAAGCATATCAGCATTTTTTGAATGATTGATTAGGTGTTGGTGTTGGTGGTTGCATGTTATGGGGTTCAACCAGCAACCAGAGAAGAGCACGGCCAATGTGGCGGAAGGAAGAGCCTAGGTGCCTGGAGGCGGACATGTTGAGCAAAAGCTCCGCCCGAGCGCCGTCTGTACGAGTCAACTGGCCTATGGATGCCCCGCGAAAGACACAGTGAAAGAGAAGGGCCAATAGAACCGATTCGAGGTTTCGGCAAACGCTCAGTTGAAGCAAAGGATTTCTCCACTTGGCTTCTGTCCGATTCCGGAGAACAGCTCTCTAGTTAGTTGATCATCTCCTTCAGACGGAACAGGTGGGGCGCTAGGTTTGTGCTGATGGCCCCATGGTTCAGGTGGGGACTCTCTGAAGGTCTGAAACTTCGGGAGCTGACGTGCCCGTGCCCTGCAAAGATCCAAAGACGCAAGACAAGAGCATGAACAACTGCTTCCCCGAGGATTTGCACAGTAGATTGGCCCAGAAATAGCCCATTTGGCTCGAAGCATTTATGGTCATTGATCTACAAATCATGAGCAGTGGAGTCACTGAAGATGTGAGCCACACTGAAAACTCTCCCCGCCTTGGTGGAGACAAGATCTTTTTAGCAAATCTCATCAGATGGCTTACTCAGCCCCTAAGGGCTGATGGCGAAATGTGGTGACCCCACCCTCCAGCAACCTGACATAGATACGACAAAAACCTGGTTTTCCAAGGCTAACAATCGAAAAGAATCATGTTGGGTTTCTATATCTATCTATTATGTGAATTTGTTGTAGGGAAACACTGCAAGAATCACTGCCATAGGACTGTCCTTGGGGACCATCAGGACAGCGAACAGTTGGCGGGTGGCTCCTTTGGCGTGGTGTTTCTGGCAAAGGACAAGAAGACCAATCAGCAGGCACCGCAGCCATCAGGGAACGATTTGGGAAATTCGGCAAAGATATGGTGATGGCATGGCTGAAACATGCTGAAACTTTGAAGTTCCAACAGTTCCATTTTTCAGGAGTTCATTTTCAGGGACCTTGAGTCATGGGAACCCCACCCATGCAAGTTTCCCATACACTTCCAATACATAGAGTGGATTCCGGAATCTGGAGGTTGTATGGAATGGGGCCCCTGAAGTGAGGTCATAAGTTCCGCTTAGTTGCCAGTGGATCTCCCATTGAGATATGATTTTGTCGATGTTGTTCAAGACTGGTAAACCAACATTGGAAACAACGCTCAAAAAAATAATAGGACAACTACAAACAACATCAAACAACTGTAAAATCCAAAGATGTCCTAAAACGGTTCTTGCTTCTGTTCAGGTGGCTGTCAAGCTGCTGAAAACCAGAACGATGACCCTCTTTGGTCAGGGCGCCTCTCGGCTCAATGCTAGCCATGTTTCAATAGCGGAGGGTAAGTTGGTTGAAAGAAGTCCATCTACAGTGACAGTTGTTATGACCATCAGTCATGGAAAATGCTTTGTTATAAGCCCTGTATTAGGGACACTAGCTCGGCGAAGAAGCAGCTGAATCTAAGCGAAGAAGTTCAGGTTAGGGTCTGTAATTTCACCACCCTCCTGTAAACAAAAACTTGGTTTGCTGGATAATCCTCCAGAAAAATATCCATGTTTAGATGATTTTCCTACAAGGGGGATTTCGATTACTGGGGGGTATGTAGCGATGTTTTCCTGTCAGTATGGTTCGACAATAACTGCGTCATTTGACCCATGGACAATCATGAAAATGGTTGCGTTTGGCACCGTGTCTGTAAGTGTCAGCTTGAGATTTGAGCAGAAATTGCTGTTGTGGGTGTTCCTCTCCTGACACTTGAGAATCCTTTCGCAATATGCTTGTAAACTGTGGATAATCACCAAAACGTGCATGACTGCGGGTCCCAAACACCACAGTGATGATAGCACTAAGTGTTCACTGCTGAGAAGATCATGGCATGCCTGGATTAACTAACCCTGGCTGAGTATATACGGCCCCTAAAAGTGAGAAATCTGAGGTACTCGTACCAGAATTGTGCCCCTCCACAATCAGACAGCCAACGGGTTTATTGATCCGGTGTTGACGTTGGCAACATGTTCTCTTCAAGTGCTAACTTCGAACATGTGCTAAGTCCCATTGATCTCTATGCCTTTAGGGACTTGAAGATAGATAGATAGACGGACGCTTCTAAAGGGAATGCAACGGTATTTTTCTGAACTATGTGAGGATGGGTCAAAACCTATGACACAAACTGAATTTATTGGGGGCGGAACATCCATGGCCACAAGCAACTTTCGTGCAAAAACCAGTGTACCATCGCTGAAACCTTACCCTCATTTGGAAAAGATGGCCATCCAATGCCATCCACAAAAAACAGATGTTGAGTTTCTCACATGGCAACCACGGCATGCTGGATACCCTGTGGTCATTTAACATAGCCATGGAAAACCACCATCTTTAATAGGTAAATCACCATAAATCATCCATCAATGGGCCATTTTCCATAGCTACGTTACATAAGAGGGTAATTCCCCCACAGATTTATGGATTCTTCCCTTCTTCCCAGGCCTTCCAGGCCGAATCTTTTCTCGGCGCCAGGAGTCTTCACCCTGAGGCGAGGCACCTGGGTATGGAAGTGGATGCTACCCCTGGCAGGCGCCTTGGCCCCTCGGCTGCCAGGAGACCGCAACGCCGTGACGGATGCGCCGCCAAGCTGCAGTCTCCATGATGATATATATATATATATGTATATGTATGTGTAGATAGATGGATGGATGGATGGATGGATGGATGGATGGATGGATAGATACCCAATGTCGTCTATATATGTATATAGTAATATATAGTATACATACACATACTTTTGGAGTTCTTATATAGAATAGAACCCTATATTTACCATGACCCCGAACGGTTGGGCAATATACAGTAGTACGGTAGAATCCTGCAACTGGGACACCATTCTTCAGCTTCCATCTTAAATTCTATGGGGTGTACATAGTTTCTCTATGATGTTGTATCAGTGTTGTACAAGAAACTCGCAGTGGATTCAACAAAAAACAATCTTGCTACAATGCTTGCACGTGCTTGTGTTTTCCTTTTTGGCTGTCAAACTTTCCATGTGTACCCCACATGAACTTTTCTGAGTCTCTTGACCCCCAATTCCATTTTTATCAAAGAGTTATATCATTTGTGAAATTTGTTGTTATTTGATAGTTCCATCTTTACCATTTATAGATTTTATAGACCATGGATCTTTTTTTTCGTGGAGCCTGCTTGGCTGCAGTCGATCATGGTCCCAATTGCGGAGTTTTACATCGTCAGCTGGAAGTATCTGTGGCTCCTCCTCATGGCAGCTCGACCTCACAGCCACAGGGTTCTGGTGGAGATCACGGAAAACGTGAGGGGGTGAACTCCATGAACTTCACTGCAAGATCATGGTTGGTATGTCTGCAAATAGAGATTGGGGTAATGTTGGACTAAGCCAAGCTATACCTTCCTTCAAACGCAAGGGCAATGGAAAAAGAATGAAAAAGATATAGACTCCCAATATGTGGGGATTGGTGAACTTTCAATGTGCTCGCTGTTTCTTCCCAGAATGCAGCATATCCTTGGAATCAACAGAAACAACAGTGGCCTACCAAATGAACTGGCGGCTTGGGGGTCTGGATTCCTGAAAGAGTGTGGCTTTAGTTTTGGTCAAATCCCATCTAATGCCAAGGTGGGATTAATAAACCATGGTTCATTAATCATGGAGGATTCCCCAAATAGTGGTTGACATTAACCATTACTAGGGGGTTATTAATCCCACCTTGGCATTAACAGCATTTTCAGGTGTATGCCAACTAGTCTCCTAGCATCTCCTAGCTTGAAAGTCATGGCAATTTTCATGATCCAAGCCGCTCCAAAAATCGGTCAGGTGCCTGTGGGTTTGGCCATGATCATCTTGGGAGCCTCCGTCACTCCACAAGTGCAGGCCAAGACTGATCCGGAGGATCTACCGAGACGTCACGGTTTGACAAAAAGGTAATTTATATACATACATATAATATATGTATATATGTATACATTGTAGTATGATATAAATGTATCAACTGTTGGGATTTTGGTGACTATTCCAAAATTCAATGGCATTACTTCGGGTTGGTGAATTACTGTAATTTGCCCAAATAGTGGCTCCGTATCTATACACACCTACATGATATATATATATATATATATATAGAGAGAGTTATACATTTGGCCACATGGATTAGAAGAAATCCGCAGAAGATTGCAACATTGATATCGTCTGTCCAAGGTCGTTTCAGAGTAAAGGTGAACCAGATTTCCTCTGATGCTTAATGCTCCACTACTTAGAGGATCATTCCAATTGGTAGGCAAGTAGCATGGCTGTTAATCAGTTGCACTATCATATCGGGATGATATCTTTCTTGTCATTATAACTATGATATCGTAAATCATGAAACTCTGAATGATAGTCTTCATCTGAAATCTATGTTTAATAGTATATCATCCCACTTCCATTATATTTACATAATCTCAATCCATGATATTCTTAATATCAATACCATGAATGGGATTTTCTTCCAAGTTCTTTCCTGATGAATCTCTAGCCGAATGGCTCCCCTTCGTCCAGGCCAAGTTGCGACTGGATCGACGATGGTACATGGGTCCGCCGTCAGCTGGGACTGGTGGACGGGCTTCCTCTGGTGTCAAGCAGAAAACCCGGCGGAGTGTTCTCTTCAAAGATGTTCAAAGACATCAGTAATTCAGATTCAACATCAATTTAATGGGATCTAATGGGATTTGATGGAACTTAAAGGGAATCTCACGGGAATATAGGATAGCCAAAAATAACTAGACTGGTTGTGTGTGTCTGAAAATGGGTTATATCCTCCAAGTTATGGTCATTCTAATAGGGAACATGATGATAAATCAATGGAATATTCGGGGTACCGTATTTTCAATCAAAGCCATATTTGTTTCACATCGAAACCTCCACGTGTGAAACATGGATTTTGGGAAATCATGGGCGTTCCTTGGCTTCAGTTCATCGACACGAACTCTGATGTCCCCATGTGTTCTTGGTGCTGACTGTATTCCAATCGCCCAAGTTTTTCTCAAGTCATACCATTGTTGAAGATTTGCAACTTACGTCCACAGATGGCCACCGTCTAGTTCAGAATCGATTTTCCATATCCAACTTCAGTCGTGAGAAAAAGACCGCCCGTCAAGCATAGCACCAGCAAGATGGCAATGTAAACATCTGATTTTAACCTAGTTCCACAGGTCTTTTTCGCAGTCTGGTGGATGTTCCAGACACGTCCTTAGCAAAGATGATGGGCATTGGTGAATCATTGCTAAAAACGACCAAACATGTTGTTTTGATGAATGTTTTTTCCCTATCAGCCAGTCAAATGGAGATGTCACCGAGCTGAAATCTAGTAGAGTTGAGCTTAGTTCAGGCTTGGTACCCTCTACATGTGGAAACCACACCATTTCGAGTATTTTCCTAGTGAAACCACGGGTTTTCCATCTGTGTTCGTTTACCTCGGGGTATATATATATACTTATATATATATATTGTACTCTTGTCATCTTTTGCCCAGACTGTGGGGTGTGCAGCTCCAGTATCCTCGTGTTCTGAGGAGTGGTGGCTGTGACGTTGCTTCTGACGGTTCTGATCTGCTTGGATCATACCTTGATACTTGGTGAATACTTGGTGAATGGCTTGGGGATTCTTCTGCAACGGGGAACACCTGAATGGTGGGCTAGTTCGGACAGTGGCGTTGCATGTCGTTGCCATAAATGGCGAACGGACTGCATCCCTTTTTTTGAAGGATATTTGGACTAGCCATGAGGGAGACATGTATAGCACCATCCAATGTTTGGAAATATCTAGACATATCTCCAATAGATCGTCTAAAAGTTGAAGGACTATCACAAGATTTTTCCCCAACAGCGTAAGCTTGGGGTCTTCAGCTATAGTAAAGGTCTCGGAGCAGGTCGGAGCAGCCAAAATACTGATTCCGCGGTTCCCAGGTTCCCAGGAACAGGTTCCCAAGCAAGGTTCCCAAGCAAGGTTCCCAGAACAGGTTCCCAGAACAGGTTCCCAAGCAAGGTTCCCAGAAGAGGTTCCCAAGCAAGGTTCCCAGAAGAGGTTCCCAAGCAAGGTTCCCAGAAGAGGTTCCC
>BGPT01002171.1:10326-74737 GCA_003297045.1 Symbiodinium sp. clade C Y103 | reverse complement strand
TTACTTTTTGGTTCACTTGCGAACAATGTGTTTCCAAGCAAATTGGCGGAAATCAGAAGAGATATATGCGGCAGAATTGGCGGAAATCCGCGCTTTTGCGAAGGTGAGAAAAATGAGATGCGGGCAATTTCCTGATGATTGCGAAAAGCATTTGATGACTCTTCACTTTTGTTGTTGCTGTTGGGGATATTCTGTGGGCTTATTTTCTGGAGAAGGCTCGTTCCCTTGCACCTGAAAGCGCTGCTTGGCAACAGAACTGCTGTGGCATTTTTATTGCCGACATAGGGGCCGACAAGGGTACACTCACCTCACTGACTGGTTTGTTGGGGAGATTCTCTGGAAATTTCTTGATCTCTGAAAGATCGAATGTTTCAGGCTTTTGAAAGTACCATGTAGACATCTCCAGGAGCACTCCGAAATCTTCCTTGCTGAAGGAGAAACCCCAAACCCAGCCCTGACTCCTGGCCTTGAGGACTCTATCTTCGGTGCCCTACGCGGGAGATCAAATTCGACAAGCAATCAGGGTGCCAAAGGGCTGGGTCAGGAAGATTGGGATCCTTATTTTCCATATTTCATCCCACATGTTCACAATTTTTGCGGGTTAAACATCTGGTAAAACGATTCTTTTGGAATGATGAGCTAGATTGGATGTAGATGTGTATATATAACATACATATATACATATGTATATATATATATATACACATTGCAATGAACTACAAAATATATATATATATATACACGGTATCGGGTACCACATATATATATATATACATTCATAATCCAGACGCAGAACAATCGTTTTTTCTAATATACATACACACTATATCTATACATATCCAGCATATGCTGTACTTGATCATCTAGCTATCAGGTGTAACTGAGTTCACAGAAGCCCACTGGCGGGTCGATTCAGGGGTAGCCTCTGGTATTAAACGTGGCACGGAAGCATCGGTGTCAGCCATTTATTTCCCACAGAATTTGATGGATGATCTCCACAACTAGGCATGAAAAATTGTCCATCTTATTTTCCAGGCTCAATTACCAAACGGTGTTCATACGGTACAAACACAGTTATATTTGTGTGGAAAAAAAAACACGGGGATTTCCCACTCGCCATGACCATCCTCCGGGTGCTTCTACCAGCGCAGGAGGACGTTCGTCAGCCGGTGGCAAAAGCAAGCGTCTTGGCCATGAAAAAAGGCACTGAGTAGAGATGCTATGGACTGAAATGAAAGATATGACTCATGTATATAATTTGTATAATGCAAACCCAAAAAAGACAAACCATATTTCCAGAATGGTGTAGATCAGGGGTTTCCCTATAATTTCATACAATTTCCAGGTTTCCAGTTTGTCTATCTTTTTTGGGGATGCTATATTACATGTGTGTATATGTGTATATATACCAACGGCCGTGGATCGATAGCTGTAAATCTATTGTCGGGGGATGAACATTCAGCTAGACCAGCTACTTCGATAACATGTATATATAACATGTATACATAACATGTATATCCAAAATGTATATTATCTGATGTATGTCTATCTGTCTTTACGTATGTACGTATGTCCGTATGAATGTATGTGATTAATGTATGTAATTAATGTCGGTAATTATTGTCTGTAATTCATGTATGTAGTTCATGTTCGTAATTCATGTCTGTAATTCATGTATGTAGTTATATAATGTCGGTGAATATTATCATTGATGTATGCAATCAATGTCTGCAATTAGTGTATGAATGTTGGTGTATGTAATTAATGTATTTACTTCATGTATGTGATTGATGTGTTTAATTCATGTATGTAATTAATGTTTAGAATTCATGTATGTAATTAATGTTTAGAATTCATGTATGTAATGAATGTATGTAATTCATGTATGTAATTAATTTCTGTAATTAATGTATGTAATTATTGTATATCGTTGATGTATGTAATCAATGTATGCAATGAATGTATGTATTTGATGTATGTAATTGATGTATGTAATTAATGCATTTACTTCATGTATGCGATTGATGTATTTAATTCATGTATGTAATTAGTGATATAAATAATGTATATAATTAATGTCGGTAATTCATGTATGTAATGAAAGTATGTAATTCATGTATGTAATTCATGTACGTAATTATTGTCTGTAATTGGTGTATACAATTGATGTATGTAATCAATGTATGCAGCATGCAATTGTAGTCACATGATATATGTAATTGATTTTTGCAATTAATGTATTTAATTGATGTATGTGATTGATGTATGGAATTCATGTATGTAATTTATGTATGTAATTCATGTATGTAATTCATGTATATGTAATTCATGTATATGTAATTCATGTAATTCATGTATGTAATTCATGTTTGTAATTTATGTATGTAATTCGTGTGTGTAATTCATGTGTAATTGATGTATGTAATTAATGAATGCAGTAGTTGATTTATGCCATGCAATGTAATGTGAGGTGGGGTGAGGTAAGGCAAGGCAAGGTTTGTCAATAGTGTGTGTGTATATATGTTGTAATATTATATATATATGTATATATATATATGTATATATATATATATATGTATATATATATATATATTGTGTCTGTACTGTGTGTATATGATCTTGAAAAATACTTTGGCGCGAGCAAAACCACGGTTGAGAGATTCGGATTTCTCTCTTTCCTCCTCCCCGTCTCCTGTCGCCACCAGGCGAGTATCTGAAGAACATCGATGCCTTTTTAGGCAATTTCTTGGTATTCGACTTCTTCTGTCTCTTGCCAGGGGCGGAAACCATGGGCCTATTATGGGGACCTGGATGGGAGGTCCACTTGCGGATATTCTTCGACATCATCCGGTCCCGAAACTCATACCAAGTATTGGTCAGATGTGTGGTACTTATTGACGGGGTGCTTGCAGTTGATGCCTTGACATCCGTCTTCAATTGATGCGCCGGATCCGAAAAAGTGGAGAGAAGGGGGCCTAGTCCAAAGCCAGGTTAATTTTTTTTCAGGACCCCTTTAGATCATCTTGGACATCGTTTTCAAGGTTCATGCCATAACATCTTCAAAGACCCCATAATTGAACATCATTTTCCTTGTCAAGTGGCCCTTCAACTCTCTGATTCGTCGAGCACTGGGGCTCTTCAGTTTTCCTCGCCAGCAGAGGTTTGGGTGCGATTGGCATTGCGCTGGGAAGGCAGGGCTTGCCCAAAACTAGAAATGCAGTGCGGTTGGAACTTGACTGGCGAAAAACTTGATAAGCTACGGGGTTTCTGGGAGGCGTGGAGCCCCAAATTTTGCATCTCAGCCACAATGCCCGAAGCAGGCAATGCCACACCCATTCTTTCCAGCGTGCTTTCTGTTGTTGGTTGCGACTCTTCGATAGCCCTGCCTTGTTTTCCACTCGTCTTGTCGTCCAAGCACCACCACATCCTGAGTGGGTCAAATGCCTTCTTCGGACTCAAGCCTGTACAGATGTTTCTCCCCGTCTACACCCTAGCTTGCCGCCGACTGTCCCTCTTCATGCCACAAGGACAAAAAAGACGTCAGGCACGAGACAGAAAAAAAGACAGGTAACCAAACAAGGCAAATGTTTCCAAGTTTTGTGTCCCAGCCAAAGCGGCCAAAGAAGGCAACGCCGCGCACAGGCCCCTCTGCACATGCCTTGCCTCTGTGCCGTCCCATATTCCCTTGTCCCCCATCATGACACAAGACAACAAGCAAGAGTCAAAAGCGGACCTGGGAGGCGTTGAGCCTCCACATTTTGCGTCTCAGCCACATTGGCTGAAGAAGGCAGCGCCGCACCCATTGGGCAACAGGTACTTCTCTAGGGTGTGGTCCGGAGAAACCTCTCTCTTTCTGCACCTGCTTTGCTACTGCGTCCCACTGTGCTGCCTTGGCGCCAGCAACACAACTATCTCGCTCTGTTGGAAAGCTAGAGCTTGTCTCTTGGGGTCTGCATTGCCTTCTTGCCCCGCTTGTCTTCCAGCTTGATTCCTCTTGGTTGCTGCTATCTTCTTTTCCGAAGACGGCTGCTGCAGCCTTGTCTTGTTTGACCTTTCCGGATCAAGTTTGCCTCCTCTGATCACTAACTGTTTCCTTGCTGCCTTCATGGGGAGCCCAAATAATGTCAACAGTGGCCACAGAAAGCAATGCCACACCCACTCACCACCAGAGCCTTCTGCATCTGGCTTGCCACTGTGTGACGCTGCGCTGGCAACACAAACCTCTCGCTGTGTTTGGAGACGCCTCGTCCACGGGCCAGCCAATCTTATGTTTTCATTTCTGCACAAAAAGCATCGCTGACGTCCTTGGCAGCCTGCTGGCAACACGAGCTTGTCTCTTGGGGTCCGCATTGCCTTTCTTGGCCCGCTTGTCTTCCAGCTTTTTCTCTCGGTCGCTGCTATCTTCTTTTCCGAAGATGGCTGCTGCAGCCTTGTCTTGCTTGTCCTTTCCGGATCAGGATTGCTTCCTCTGATCACTAGCTGTTTCCTTGCTGGGGGCTGCCACCTAGGCACCTTCCGCGCCGCAGCGACCGTTTCCCGTCATTGCCAGGCCAACTAATGTCACAGTGGCCACAGAAAGCAATGCCACACCCACTCACCACCAGATCCTTCTGCATCTGGTTTGCCACTGTGCGCCGCTGTGCTGGCAACACAAACCTCACGCTCCCCTTGGACCGCGCCTTCTCACTGAGTGCTCATTCCCATTTGCTGGCCCGCCTTTTCCAGCTTGCTAGAAGCCTCGTACGGGCCAGCCAATCATATGTTTTCATTTCTGCATGTCCCTGTCACAAAAAGCATCGCTGACGTCCTTTGCTGCCTTGTTTCCCAGCCCCTTTTCACACCACAAGGACAAAAAAGACGTCGGGCACGAGACCGAAAAAAAAAGAAAGGCAACCAAACAAGGCAAACGTTTCCAAGTTTTGTGTCCCAGCCAAAGCGGCCAAAGAAAGCAACACCGCGCACAGCCCCTCTGCACATGCCTTGCCTCTGTGCCGTACCATACTCCTGTGGGAGGCCATTGGGCAACAGGTCCTTCTGCGCCTGCTTTGCTACTGCGTGCGACTGTGCTGGCCTTGGCGCCAGCAACACAAGCATCTCGCTCTGTTGGAAAGGCACAGCTTGTGTTGTTGCCTTTCCTGCCCCGCTTGTCTTCCAGCTTGATTTCTCTTGGTTGCTGCTATCTTCTTTTCCGCTGGTGGTTGCTGTCGTCTAGACGCAGAGCTTCAAGGCCAACTCTTCCCACGGCTTTGACTTTCTTGTTCGCCGTTGCTTTTTCGTCTGGCTATGACGGGAGACAGGTGCGAAACAAGGCAGCAAGGAAAGAGTCAGTGATCAGGGTCCGTTGGGACAAAAAAGGCGCTTGTTGCTTTCTTAATGCGTTGCCTTGGCGTTGACTGGTCGTGGGTTCATTCCCCGGCCCCACCAGCTGGACGGCAGCTGCGGCTGACGAAAGGCCGTGTCTGGAAACTGAGAACCAGGCCGGCCGGTGCGAGGCCGCAGTGTGGCAGATGCCTAGGTGGCAGCCCACAACACCGCACATAATGCCCGTTGCCTTCTTCGATGGCCTTGTTTTGTTTTCCGGCCCTCCAGCATCACATTTGCTTGTTCTCCTGATCATTGCCTTACAGCCAGCAAAAGATGCCGTTCCTCTCCCAGCTCTGTCTTCATCATCGCTGCCTTCATTGCTTAGGAAACCTGCAGCCTTCCCGCCATTCCAGCCTTGTTTTGCTCTTCCTTCCCCTTCTCTCCTTCTGCCGGTGTCGAGTTTCCTGTTGGACATGTTCGCAGCAGTCTTTTAAGTTCAGAAAAAGTGTGGATTTGCTGAGGGCAAACCAAATAGGTCCACGAAGAGCACTCAGAAAACAACCTTGCAGTGACAATACTATGTGTGTGTGGGGTCCCGGAACCGGAAGGCCTTGCAAAGCACATGCCTAACTGTTCATTGCCCCCTGCTGCCTGGTGCACATGTTGTTTTCTGAATGCTCGTTGCCTTGCTGCCCCGCCTGTCTTCCAGCTTGCTTTCTGTTGATGGTTCGCCTTCTGCGATGGCCCTGTCTTGCTTTCCAGCCATCTTGTCCAGCATCATCACCACATCTTGATCGTCTGCCTCCTGATTTTCAAGCGCGGCATGGCATTGTTGGGCAGCGATGATGAAGACGGCTCTGGGGTCCGGACTTTTTGTCGACTTGCTTTTGCCTGGTTCTGACCCTGCATTCGCGCCCCCCGCTTTTTGTTGGTCTGTTTTTTTGTTTTCCTGCACTTGCGCCACAGGCTTTTTTCATTGCTGCCTTGGGCCTTGCTGGGTTTTTTGTGCTCATCTGGCTTTTTTCCCGCCGTGTCTCTCTCTGGCATCGCTGCTTCAGCCTTTCCGGCTTTCCTCACAATCAACAGACGAGTCGGGGCAAGAGCAGTCCGTACTTTGTAGATGGTCATCCGATGACCTACACGAGCCTCCAAAGTCGCCAAAAAAATAGCGGGATCACGCCAAAAAAAGTCGGCGAACATGTCGGCTTTGGGGCTGAGTTATTTGGCTGGGGCTCAAAATTATGGGGCCAAAAATTGTCAATTTTTTATGGTAAATTTACATGAGCCAACCAATTATAGAGTCAATATTTTTGAGCCATTTGGCATGCGCTTACTCAATTTTTGCGAGTTGATTAGGGCCCCGGAAAAAAGTGATAGTTCCAATGGTGAAAGTGTGAGCAGTGGCACCCCATGTGCAGATTACATTAGTGTGGGAGTGTGATGATCATGTACGACAATGTATGATGATGATGATGATGATGATGATGATGATGATGATGATGATGATGATGATACTGTTGAGGGTGATGATGTTGAGGATGATGAGGTGAAGGAGGATTATGTGGGGATGAGGGTGATCCTGCAGAAGATGAGGTGGAGGATGGTGATGGTGTCCTGGCAAAATCTCGGCACAAGGTGTCTTTTAGAGGTCTTTTGGCCAGAGCTCTTTGTGAGATCTCTGTAGAAGCTCTCTAAACAGCTTTCTTAGCAAGATCTATGTGAGAGACCGCTGCAACAGATCTCTATGCGTCTCTGTGCAAGATCTCCAAAAGAAGTGTCCTGGCAAGATCTCTTTACAAGATCTCTTTAAGAGGTCTCTTGGCAAGATCTCTGCATGAGATCTCTGTAGAAGCTCTCTTGGGAAGATCTATGCAAGAGACCCTGCGATAGAGTCTCGGTACAAGATCTCCAAAAGAGTCATCTTGGCAAGACCTCTTTACAGGATCTTTATAGGAGGTCTCTTGGCACGATCGTGTTATGAGATCTCTGTAGAAGCTCTCTACAGTAGCTCTCTTGGCAAGATCTATGCAGAGACTTCTTGGCAAGATCTCTGTAGAAGATCTCTATAAGAGATCTCTTGGCAAGATGTCTGTACAAGCTCTCTGTACGAGGTCTCTTGGCAAGATCTCTGTACTAGCTCTCTTGGCAAGATCTCTGTAAGAGACCTCTTGGCAATATGCCTGCAACAGATCTCAATGCAATGTCTTTGCGCAAGATCTTCAGAAGAGGTGTCCTGGCAAGATCTCTTTGCAAGATCTCTCTAAGGGATCTTTCGGCAAGATCTCTTCATGAGATCTCTGTAGAAGATGTCCATAGGAGATCTCTTGGCAAGATCTCTACGGGACCTCTTGGGAACCTCTCTGTGCAAGCTCCCTGTAAGCAAGAGCTGTTCCAGAGATCTCTGCGCAAGCTCTCTGTAAAAGCCCTCTTGGCAAGACCACAACAGATCTCTATGCAAAGTCTTTGTGCAAGATCTCTATTGTGTACAAGAGGTCTCTTGGTAAGGTCTTTGTACAAGATCTCTATAAGAGCCCTCTGTACAAGATCTCTATACAAGAGGTCTCTGTGGCAAGATCTCTGCACAGAAGCTTTTACGCACAGAAGCTTTTGCACACAGAAGTCTTTACACATAGAGAGTGTATCTGAAGTTGCGAAATCGAAATTTCACACCGGTTTTGACGTTCGAACTTCATTTCGTGCGAAAGGGTTGCATCTGAAGTTGCGAAATCGCAATTTTACACCGGTTTGAGACCTTCGACTTCCATTTCGTGCGAAAAGGTTGCGTCTGAAGATACAAAATCGCAATTTTACACCAGTTTTGGATGCTCGACCTCCATTTCGTGCGAAAGGGTTGCATCTGAAGTTGCAAGAATCGCAATTTTACACCAGTTTTGGACGTTCGACCTCCATTTCATGCGAAAGGGTTGCATCTGAAGTTGCGAAATTCGCACCGCGCCACAGCGAGAGCGATCTGATGCGCACAAAGTGACGAGAGGGTTGCGCGGGCCCATGTTAGATTTTCACAAAACATTGCGCGCACCACGAAAAATGAACATTGAAAATGTCCAAAACGACGTTTTACTTAGGTCTCAGCCATTTTTTTGAGGTCATCGAAGTACTGCGCCTGCCACGCGAAATCATCATCATGTCCAAAATCAAAATCGACGACAGTTTCACAAAACGCGACTTTCGACCCTTTGAAAATATCGTCCAAGTTCACCGAATACTGCGCCTGCCACGAAAAATGACCTCCGACAGCACCTCTAATTTTGACCCACGCCTGCCACCTTGGCAACGTTTGAGCAACGTGCAGAATGTGCCAGGCCTGCCACACGGATGAGAAAGTGTCCGATGTCCTGCCACACAAAACGACGTTTCATTCAGACCGCCAAATTTCCCGGATGCCCCACGCCTGCCACACGAAATGGACATGGCTCAAAAAACGAGCACGGCACGCTGGTAAAACGAGACCTATCAACATGACCAAGGTCTAGACCCAAATCCATGCGAGCCTACGCAATCGAAACGCACATGGACATACATTGGGCCTTTGCTACTATTGTAAGAACCCTCAGTGTGGACGCGCTGTTTGGGGAACAAGTACGTGTAGATTTCATCACTAGACATTGAATAATATTTTCAGTCAGGAGAATGTATGGCGAGAACCAAAACGTGAGATTTCGGAGTGGTGGAAAAAACATTCCAACCATGATGAAAACCAATTTCCGCTACAGTTTGGTGATGGACTCCACCTTCGCGACCCCGATGCAGAGGTCCCAGACTTAGTGGGTGGCTGGATCGGGTCGTTTTTTTTGAGGAAAACATGGTGCATCGATTGTTTCCATAACAGGGAAGGCTCAATTTTTTTCTGGATACTCTACTAGATTCGCTATTTTGATTATCACAGGGATTCCGCCCTACGAATGGCTATAGGTGAACATATGCATGGACGGGCTAATTTATTTTGAACCATACTGCTAGATTCATGGACATTTTTTGGCTGGATGTTTGACCCATATCCGCAGATTTATGTGTTTGCTATTTGGTTTAATTTTCTATCGATGACATCAATCAACTGATTTTTGTTTTTCGATTCCCGAGTCTCATGATTTTGTTTTGCAATGACTCTGGTGGTGATCTTGGGGTGCCAGATCATTTTGTTGCAAGTTCCCTTTCCACCTCCAGAACTTAGAAAATCACCTCAGATAGTCAGTAAGTGAAGGCTGTCAATACATGATTCCCGCCATTTGCACGTGGGAAACTATCCAGGAACCAGCTTCTAATCATTGGTTTAAATCCGAAATCGATTATATACTTATATATATATATATCTCTTGTTCACTAAGTGCTCCTTCTTGCTGGTGTTTCTCCTGCTCCTTCTTTGACAGTTTCTTGGATGTGCATTCCGGATAGCAAGGGTTGCATGCCAACGTTGCAAACCAGTTGATGTGTGAACCACTCAGCTGCGATGAACCTCCCATCATTCTTGCCCAATTTTCATACGTGTTGGCACAAATGTCATTTTTGCTGTTCAATTCCATGCCCGTTCTTGGTAAATAAACATGTTCTGATGCTGATTTTTCTGGATGTTGCAGAATATTTGAGGGTTCCTCCAAAGGGGGTAACCCCAAAAAGGATGTTTTAGAATAGGTTATTTTAATGAATGATTTAGGGGTACCCCATGACTTGGGAAACCTCCACATGTTCCATGTTCAACATTTTCCAACTACATTTTGCAAAATGATCCCACATGACTAATACTTATGTGTCGAGGTTGAAAACCACCAACCAGACTGGTGGTGTTCCCATGTTTATGTTTATCTTTTCAAAAAATGTGGTAAACCCAATGATCAACCATCCCCAATATAGATGTGTGGCATTGGGTATACTTGTATTTGGGATGGTTGCATTAATGACTTTACCACATTACCCATGCCTCATGACGGCTAGGACCTCTAACACTCCGGAGATGCAATCGCGCCACGATGTGGAGATGCAGTCGCGTGTCTCTGTGGCGACGCTGGGCCGCCGACCTCACCCGGTTTTTGAAGGTTACGATTGGGGAATCATCCCAAAAATGATCATATTAGTTCTGAAATCCGGGGAGCATAGTTCCAAGTATTGATCCTGACCTCATCACAGTTCCAATTTTGGAATTATGATATAACATTCCAAGATGGTGCGATGCGGGTCCTAAACATGGAGGATTTCGCGGGCAGAATCTCATGGTGAATCTTCAAGTTCAGATGTTTTTTTTTTTTTTTGGGGGGGGGGTAGTGATTTCTGACCATGTGGGTTTGTCCAACCATGGAGGTGTAATCCTCAAACATCGGGATTTTTTGACCGGGCAATCCGCGAAAGATTGCCATTGAGTAGGGCAAATGCATTCAACAAAAACCTTGGGATGTCTGGTTTTTTTCCCCAACATTGTCAGAGAACAAATGCCGTGGTTTCTTGGTTGGGGTATGTTGGGGTTGATATAGCTATCCAAGAGCTGTGTTCAAACACACTTCAGGCCTGCAGCCGCAAGTTGAGCTGTTGAGAAGTTGAGCGCTTCCGGGTTGCCGCATCCTAGTTGGGGCGGTTGGGTACCCACTGGATATAACTACGGTGAATCGCTTTTTAGAAAGAAAAACTACTTGGAAACGCTTGGAAATTTGCATTCTTGGTTTCTAGATGGAACTTGGGAGGCTCAGCAGAGTTGCATTCCATCCACTTGACTGTGTAAATCTGCAGGACCAGGGAAATTCATATACTGCATACTGTAGTGTGGTTGTGTTTTATTTTCACCAAGTGATTCAGTGATCCTCACCCAGCATCACCCTGTTGGAAAGCTCCGCGCATGCATCAGCATTGCAAGAGTAGTTTGTGTTGGGTTTATCAAGAGATTCATGAAATTTCGAGAGCTTCCAGGGTGTTGTGGTTCTTGATCAGTCGTCAGAGCGTCAGCACAAAGCAGTTGAAACTCTGACTGTACGGTAGTGGCTGGTGGATTCAGATGTTTCAAACAAATTTCGTTTTCCATACTCGCAGGGTTCATGATCCCAAGTGACCCTGCGATGCTTTGAAGCCACCAGACTCGTTTGGGACAACAGGGAGCTCCCCGAAAGGCTCATGGTGTGATTCCGGGTAAGGCAGGGAACCACCAGGGGGAGTTAAACAGAAGTTCCTGGGCACTTCCTGAAATATAGATAGAACAAGTCCTTCCCAGGATGCGTTTTGACTGATGATTAGCTTCGTCTTGATGTCTAACTCTGGGATCTGGGGGCTATAGCTATGGCTTGGTTGCATCACAACTATGGATGAGGAAGCTTCCATTTCAGTCATACGTGTATTTTGCGCAATGGACCATTGGTTGACCATTGACTGGGCTGCGACTATGGTTACAAGACAACCCAGAGATAAGCTGCCCTACTTGGGTCACTTCGGATAAGCCGGATTACAGAGTACCTGCAATTCTTTTAGGTCTTGTTTTCTTCAACAGGATAAGGGATTGAAAACTACAGCTGTTGTGGCGGGCAGAACAACCATTGTTCTTGGATGACCATCCGAACTCGTAGCTGGCTGGTAACCCTCTAAACCAACTGCTTGCTGGAATCCTCCTGGTCCATCGATTTCCCCAAAGTCGGGCCCCGCAGAAAAACACTGCGGCAGTGCTGCCAGAGCAAAGTGTTGAGGAAAAGGTTGTGGATGACAAATTATTACCCACCGACCATGCATATATATATATATATAAGTATATATATATATATTTACATAATACAATACAAAATAACAAAACATAAAATGATATAATAAAACATAATAAGATATAAAATAATATAGTATCATATCATATCATATCATATCATATCATATCATAACACATAATACAATATAATATAATACAATATAATATCATATCATATCATATCATATAGTATAAAAAATTTAAAATAATATAGTGTAATATGATATAATATCATTTCATATCATATCATATAATATAACATCAAATAGTATAGTACAATATAATATAATAGCATTTCATATCATATAATCCAATATAATATAATATAATACCATATAATATAACCGCATAAAATATGATATAATGTCAAATCATTTTATATCATATAATATATAAAAATATTATATAACAAAACATAAACTAATTTAATATCATATAATATAGTATAATACTTTATCATATCATATCATATCATATCATATCATATCATATCATATACTAGAACATAATTTAATATGTTTTTATGTCATATCATATCATTTAACATAAACAATATCATTTAACATAATATAAAATAAGTTAATATCATATAATATCATAGCATATCATTTAATATTATTTAATGTATTATAATATAGTAAATTATCATATCATGTAATCTAATCTAATCTAATCTAATATAATATAATATAATGTAATACAACATACTATAATATAATATAATATAATATAATATAATATAATATAATATAATATAATATAATATAATATAATATAATATAATATAATATAATAAATGATATGTAAATGTAAATGTATTTGTATATTTCTATGTACATGTATGTGTGTATATAGGTGGAAACATAAATTGTTTCAATTCACCATGCTGTTTGATTTAATTTGCATCATGTGTTTGAAACAAATGGCCCATCCAGGGAACCCCATGCCATGGCTTGTGGTGCCAGCCATTCATATCCAGGTTGGAGAGAATCATGGCAACTCTTTGAAGGGCATGGAGACATGTATATTGTTGATGTGCACCATCATGCGCATCTTGTCGACAAGAGCGCGTTCTAAGATGCATATATAGCATATATATATACACGCCCTTTTAGACACACACACATTCAATCATATTCAGTGATATTTATATTACTATTATTAGTATTATTACTATGATTGTTACTATTTCTATTGGATGGTAATTATACACACATGTACATTACTATTCGTATTCATAGTACTGTTATGATGGCGCAACGTTGCTGCGACCCGAGGCAGAGGTGGCACCATCCGCTCGACAGCAGGGACTTCGGAGATCCATGTCAGGCGTGGACGCAGAATCTTCGGTTTGTAGTGTTGAAAAACCCAGTTGGTTGATGATTGTAGGGGATTTAATGGGGATTCTAGATGGGATACATTGACATGTTCAACACACTTGACCAAACATTTCTTTTGGCGATATGTTTGGGGATGTGACTTAATAAAGCGGGATATGTAGCCCACCACATAATATGTGCCATGAACAAAAAGTTGGATTGTATATACGGAAATTGGGGGGATGGCCATCAATCCTGTAATCGGGGTTTATATACCCATCATTAGGATTCCCAGTATGGCACGGATGATGATACCACATTTATGACTTTGGCACTGCACGCATGATTTGTGCACCAAAAATTGGTCATATCCCAAATAATTACCATGCTAATCCTTTGAGATGGGGGGTTACCTCTTCTCAAAGAAAAACGTGTTGGGAGAGTTTACAAGTGGCCAGTGATGAACCCGTGCGCCCAGCTGCCCGAGTGCAATAAAGATGCCTTCAATTTGCATAGTTTGCAGGATGTGGTGTGCCATAGGACTGGAAACTATGAACCCAGTGTGTACTGCCCTGGAACCCGGAAGGAAACATTGAGTTGTGTTGCAAGAGAGTTTGCTTTGACCACAAGTGCCTGTGAGATTGCATGTTGACTATTGATGAAGAAATAACTGATGCTGCTATTGTTGCTTAGGAGAAAGGGGTAGTTATAAGTAGGGTTAAGTAGGCTTAGTCCAGTTGTAACTGAGGTGAACGAACCCACTTACTTTTTGCGGGATGACAAATAGAAAAGACCTATAGGGGGTCTCCCTCTCCTCCCGTGGTGGCAGGCGGGCAGTTGGATCGTACGTCGGTGCACGCACAACTTCAGAGAAGTTGGGAAACCTCCATGGACATGCGATGCGACTTGGATATGATTCATGGATATTTTTTTGGGTGGTCCATGGATGGTAAAATATGGTAGGATCTTTCTTCAGGATGTTATGATAGGTCATGTAATTCAGTTTCTGTGTAATTGGTGTGGGCTGGATCTTTTTTGGGGGGCTGCCACGCTGGGGGATGTTTGAACATTTGCACACCGGAGCACCCATGTTTGAACTCTGGGTACTCTACCAGCATCCCTTCATGCCTTGGAATCGTTGTGGATTTGAAGGAAGGCGCTCGAAGTCATTGGCCCAGCGAAGTGGGTATAGGGTGTGACTTGCATAGACACATGATAGAAACCACATTCCAATTACAGATATAGATGGATGTCATGAGATAATTGTGTGTATGTACTTGTAATCTGATATATAGATAATTTTGGATCGAATCTTTAAACGATCAAGTTGTGCTGCATCCACGAAGAAGGAAAACCATTGATCGAAACGGTGTGACTTTTCCTTGTCGGTGGAGTTCCATCTGGATTCCATCTCCGTTGCCTGGAAGAAGAGATGGTCATAATGGGACAAAATGATTGGTGATCCTTAAATTCGATCAAATCACTGGATTGGTTTAAGGGAAAATTTTAACCGGAACCCCCGATATTTGACCATGGTTTCCTGTAAATTTTCCCATTTACCAATCCAATGATCAAAATCGATGATTTGAGTTTTGAGGCTCCCAAAAGGACGCCGTTGCAAATGGGTCCAGAATGGTATGGCTATTGCCAACACGGTCTCTTCGGGTGGTGTTCCAGTCGGATGTTTTCCAGGCTACCTCCAAGATCAGGTGCATCTCTTGCTTAAGGCTTGGGACTCGGCCATGTCTATTGCAGAAATTGCTGACCTATCAAGAGTAGCCTCTGGTAATTGAACGTAACCAGGGGACATCTCCATTTTTTCAATTTGTTTCATAGTTAGATCAGATATAAATCGCCATGGCTTCCAGCTCCCAAAGTGTTCGTCATTGCCAGACATCTGAAATTGCTAGGAGGTGAGCAAACTGAAACGAAGCCTGGAGCCTCAGGGTATTTGAGTAGTGAGTCATACAATGGATGGGATCTAGCCATCAATTTGGGCTGAGGTTTTAACCATGTCGTAAACCCGATAATAAACCTCTTGTTTATCTATGTGGGATGGTTTATACAAGCCAATTATATTATATATAGGCATATTTTGGGGATGCTGGAAAAAAATAGGTTTCCAACATGAAAACACAGATATGGGGACATCACTTTTTCTAACTGATTAGTTGGTTTTTCTGATGCGTTCCCAGCACCTATACGACCCAAAATACTCAAGTGACGGGAGAGGATTGACGCCCCTCGAAGTGGGGAGATTTCATAGGGTCTACCTAGAATTTAGACCATTTAAATAATTTCCATAGCTATAATTAATAATAGCTATAATGAATGGAATTTCCATTTATTTAATAAATCATAGCTAGAATTAATGGAATTTCCATAGCTATGAATGGGAATTCCATAGTAATTTATAGCGGGGAGATTTCCATCTACTATGGGAATTTCTATATTTTTATTACTATGGAAATGCTGATTGACCAGTGGTTGGATGCTAAAAGAACATGAAATTGAGGATAATGGTCAAGATCTATGATTTTAGGAAAATCTGAGAGGAGGAACATCCAGCTATACCCGCTGTTTTGGTGCCCAAACGCCAATACTCGCATTTTTTGATGGTGGGGGCGCTGTAGCGACATTTGGCCACCTAGGTCCAAGCCGTTGAACATGACTTTCTCAATCTAGGGGATGTCAAGGAAAGTACCCTGCGCTTTATCTTTGGAGAACTCACCTGGAAATGGGAGTTCGTGGGTATTCGACATTTTTGAGAATGAAAGCAATCCATTCTTAGATGGCAGAGTGAACCTGTTTGGAATATGGGCAACTGAAATGTTAATGGTCGAGTTTGGTTATGGGTCATGCTGTGCGTTACCCTCGCTGGTGACCATAAAACAACTATCATATAATCATATCATATATATCGTATTCTTTCCTGTTATATAGCCATATAAGTATTCCGAAAGAAGGTTGGAATGACTTCGTGTAAAACAGGGATTCTCTGTGGCCATGTGAGGTTCGTGTCGCAGTGATCTGCTTGGAGGTCCCTGTCGATGCTGTTGCTGCAAGTAATTCCTGTGCACAGGGCCCCAGTAGGACGTAGGAGCCTTCAGGATGAAGATCAAAGGGTCGCAGCAAGAAGAAGCTGGTGGAATGACATGGGCTGTGACCCAGCAGTTACGGCATGAGTTACTCAGCATAGTCAGCAGTGATGTGAGTTACAGCGCAACGAGCTTTGTATTGTCATCTCCTGGCAATCTTGCAGCTGAAATCTGCGTCTTTTCTTCCTGAATGGCCGGTGGTTTCAAGTTTCAACCATGTTTTGTCTTTCTGTGTACATTTCCTATAACTTCAGACACCGGATCTGAATCAGGATGGGTTGAAACCACCAATCAGCTAAGTCGCAATGCTTTTTTGAAACCGGATGTCGGTGCCGAACCACACCAACTTTCGCCCGCTCCGTGGCAATGTGGCATGCCTTTTGAGGTGCGGAAAACGTCTGGCCGGTCTTCCAACCTTCATTTGCGATCCTTGCCGCTCCGAGTTCTGAAGGATGTGGGGATGTTCTAAAAATGTCGCGTACACCAGTGTGACACCCTACAATGGACACTTCGACAGAGAAAGTGATGATAAACATTGATTTTAGTGGTACCCGCTTTTTGTTCCACAAACCTATGACAAAAAACAACAGATGCATTTGGTGCTTTTTCAAACTATTCCATGTGCTGTAGAATCTGTATGTTTCTTTGAGTACCTCAATTTGAGTATGACTCCAACTTGATGACCCTCCAAAAACGGATGGTCGAACAATGAAAATTGCCGTGGTTGCCTTAAACAGTTGACCCATTCCCAGGTGAAAAATTGGGGGGATGACAAGGACCCTATGTCTCAGGTGGAGCAGCGTTCTTACTGGCATTTTTTAGCCCTGCAAAGCATGGGCTGACCGTGGTGAGATACAAGGGTTGAGGGCGTGGAATCTTTGCAAAAAGGACAGTTCAAGAAAGGGTGGCAGCTGCTAGTGTTTCCTAAGACTGTAATGATATACCTTTTGTGGTTCTGGTAAGTAATGGACATATCTTGTTTGAATCCATTTGATGCGTATGTCAACCTACAAGTGAGGGATTTTCCATTGTCGTGTTTGATGACCAGAAGATACTAGTACTTGTTGTTTTCGATACCTAGATGGGACACCTGCACAATCTGGTAAGTTACACCATACGATATAGAACTATGAACACACGAAACAGACTATATACATTCCTGTAGTAGGACATTCTGCTTCTGTGAATTTGATTGTGAAAGCTCGCAAATAAGACTTCGCCAATCGCAAAGATGTAGATGAAAACTGATCAAGAGCAGCCGTGATCCTGACCGCGATCTCAGCACGACTCAACGGAATTGGAGTCGACGGAACTCCTCTCTCTCTTTACTGACATGGCTGTACTCCGACCTTGGACAGACACCAAAAAAATTAAAGGCCCCCGCGGCATGAGTCCAACTGTAAGCTAACTGTCGTCCTAAAAACTCAAAACCAACCAGCATGGTGTCCAGCTCATGGAAAGGATGGTTTCCCAACATTGGATCCAGTCACGTTGATGTTCAGCCGGGATGCAGACCAACCGGAAGCTGGAAGTTTCAATCATCGACTTTTCCACAGACAAAACAGAATCGAAGATCAGCTGGTCTCCAAAGTCAATGATGAATGTCAACCATTTCTTGGAGCTGTTTTAACTTATCCCCAAAGACATCATTGGGTATTTTCCAATGTCTTTTTTGCCCTAGATCATGTGGATTCCAATCCCTCATTTCGGTGACCCTTCCAACTTGCCAGGGTTTCTGTTTCGGGTTTATTAACATGTATGAAGTGTCAACAACCCCGAACAGAAGAGCATATCAACCAGCTATCATCAGGAGAGTCACGTTTGGAGGGATTGGTTAGATATGTTAGATGCCAATGATGAGCAACATCCCAATGATCCAGCAGCAAGAGGTTCCTGGGAATATCATGGGAAAATCATAGGGATAGTGATGACCTATGAGGGGGATGGAAGAAGTCCTGTACCACTTCATAGGTGGTAAACATGCCATTATTTATAGGGTTTCAACTATCCAAGGTGGTGCAGGATTTCTTCCATCCACAGTATGAGGGTATAAGCAACAACTGGAAACCACTTGAAATTGGGATAAACAATGACAAACATCTAAATGGGAAGGTGTCAAACCATCCTCAACCATCTTAGGATGAGGATCCAAAATTGCCCTACTGGGACATTTTTTGGGAATGGCTTTAAGCCACTAACGAGCTTTGGGGTTTGGGAAGGTCTAAAGTTGACACAAGCATGTCATGTTACTGTGTATCTAAATCATGATTGGGTTGCATGTTCATTGGTGGCATACAATTCCTCTCAACCTGTCAAAGTCTTGAACCCGTGAGCCAATCGTGGTGCATTCTTCTATATGGACCATATCCCAGATCATCCTTGTTTTCGAGAAATTTGAATACACTGTAAATCATCCCCAATTGTTGGTGACTTGTCAACCAGATCTTCTCGTCGTTTTGTGGCCTAAAAAAGCACATCATGCAGCGCCGATCCTACGCCTGACGCAGGTCTGGGTTGTGGTGCCCTTGAGGGATGAATCGGGAATTTCCCAACATTGGATTGTTTCAAGGGAAAATCATCGAAAATTTGTAGGAAACCATTGTTTTTTTCCACGAAATCTAGGGGTTTCCTCTTGAAGTTTCCCTGATTGTGCTCACATTGGGGAGCTTTCTGACATACTGCAGACTTCCCTTGTTCAAGCATCTTGTGTTGCTGGATTCTTGAGCAAAGCAGCTGTCGGAAACCACCTGAGCACCAGTTGCCAACAAAAATATCACAGCACATCATTGTAAATCGCTTAGCTCCGTCAATGTCGCACTGGTACGTAGTGGTCACCTGCCCTGCTGTCCTCCTGGATTGACCTCTTGATTCAGTGGAATATGTGAAGAGCGATATGCCCCACTGACCTACTTGCTGCTAATCTATTTCATCGAGTTGGTGGTTCATGTTTTCAACCTGATTCGAGTTTTTGGGGATGGATGGCCCAAACAGCAACCAGCAACTGGGTGAGTTGCCGGAAAAATGACCACCAACACCGGGGTTCACTGTAGATTGTCCCTGTGGGTTTGTTTGAAAATAGGCAACCTCAAAATCCACTGGTTTATCATCATTTTCACATTGACATTGCCGTAAATTGGAGGGATACTCCATTCTCAGACACAAGCGTATCATATGATATCCACATGATATCCCACTACATCGCAAAACATATCCCAAATGTATCCCAATGGTTTCCTTTCTATATGATCAACTGATATCAATAGGGATATTTATTTATATTCATATATATATATATATGTATATATATATACATATATATATATATATAATATATATATATATATATCGGATACTGAAAACCTTTTGGAAGTAACTTTTATCACACAATTTCCAAATTCTGACCTCTGTCATCCGCAGCGGTGCTGCAGTTCGTTAGCTACCTATAGTCAGATGAGGTTATAAACCAACTTACCCTCCGGTGTCATCAAACATGGCATGCTGGAAAGTTCCCCAGTTTACAGAAGATTTTCAAAAGCTATATACCTCCGTTTGTAGAGGATTTTCCCAACATTTTCCCATGATTTCCCCGTGAAAGCCTCCATTTCCTTCAGGGATATCTCCAGCCATGTTTGATGACATCAAGTATCTATTATTATCATTGATTCACCAGTATGGGCCATGATTTTCCCCATGAAACCTCATGAATTTCCAGTCAGCCACACATCAAGTTTTTTGGGGCACCGCCATCTCCGCATCGCCCCCGGGAGGCGCGTTTTGGCGACACGCCATGGGTCGTGCTTTGGCACCACCTCCTCCGGCTCTGCCACCGCTGGAGGATGTACCAGCCAGGTGCCAGAGCAGTAAAAAACCCAGGAAGACTGGGGATATGATGGGAAAAGATTGGACATATCAGCAACAAAATGATATGATACCATGTGACATGTTTTTTTAGACACGGCCAGAGTAGTTCGGGGACTTCGCCACTCTGGGAATCACCTGGACCTAGAATCGGTTTGACTCTTGGAGGAACTTCATCTAGGATTTGGGGATTTTCACATCAACCATGGCGTATAGATGAGTGATTGCAGCAGGAATGGGAACTGAAGCAATAACACTTGGGAGTGTGCGGTCTGGGAATTGAACATTTTGCAATGGAACATCCTTGGGGAAAGAAATTTCCTGGTTGGATTACCAGGGGGCCTTTGAAACGTCAAGCAAAAAGAGTGGCTTCCAGACATGCTGCGGCCACCAGGGTCGCTGAAGAGATGAGATCTCCAAACTGATGGAGAAGCAGACACAACATGTTCCATGTGTACGTCCACTGCTTGGACCATGTTCAAATCAAGTGTTGGAAAGTATACCATGGATGGAACGTATGGAAACTATACATCTCAACTCCATTTCCAGGAAGGCCCATGTTGTTTCACTTGGCCTATTTGTTCATAGGAGTGGTTTCAGGTAAAAGTTGACCGACATTGACACCCGTGTCTTTGAGCGTAAGCTCCCTGGTTTCTTTTAAATTTTTACCTTAAGTCCGTCCATTGATTTGACCATCACACATCATCACACATTGGATCTTCGAAATTTCATGATGTCTCATCGTTTCCTAGTGAACGGCCAACTCTTGGGTGTTCATCATTGCACCACGTCGCAGAGGCAGATGCCAAAAACCATGCCGTCCTCGCCGTCCCAGGGAGATGTCAGGGGGGCACAGAGATCTGGAGATCTGATGGGTTCTTGGGATTTGACCCCCCTGACGGTGAAGATGCTCTTGCATTGTGAAGCCGAAGCATGCTGAACATTGTAAACTCATGTAAATACAAACACCAGAACCTGGTGAATTTGGAGAGATCATGCAAGAATCTTCAAGAATCCATAATTGGTTGGTCTGAGATAAAGTTTTGGACTCCTGAAAAGCAGAGGTCCACCTCGGTAAATAACTCGTTTGCTGCTAACGAGTGATGTAGAACACTTCTGGACGGCAAAAACATGGTCAAAAACCATGGGTGTCCTTCAAACTCTCCCTCAAGCTATGACCCAAACCACCCCTTTTTGGGATAGAGCAACCATAGCAATTATGGGACCACATACATTCATAGTTGTCTGGGAATATCATGGAATCTTTCAATTATATGTGGATTGCATCTACATCGGTATCTATGGGCTATCCCATGTTATAACCAGTGACTAAGTGGGTCCCGTATAGATCCGTATATCATCATCCAGTCGTCTTCTGCTTCCCAGGTCAAACGATTGAAGCGACCGGGGGCGAGGTGAGCATCCAACCTGGAAATCTCAGGGATTTCATGGGAATGGGTTTCCCAAAATGGGGGATCCCCAAGTCACCATGGTTGTGAGAAATACTGAGTCTCAATGGATTGGTCTATGGGAAAATTTACAGGAAACCCCATATTTCCTTGGAAAATCCATAGTTTCCTGCAGATTTTCCCTTAAACTAATCCATTGATTAATGGACATCTTAGTTCAATATGGTGAATGAATCATCAACAATAGTGATTGAATGGGATTTAACCTGGTAAACCCGATGCCATAAAACATCCACAATAGAGGTCTATTTTTGGGTACCATGGTATACCCCTAGAAATGGAATGATATAAAATGATCCCCCAAAAATGGTTGGAAGATCAGAGGAAGATATCGGTTTGTTCAATCAAATAGGGAGTAACCAGAAATGGCTGATTAAAAGAGGGAAAATATATGAAAATATGATGATTATATACATTTATATACCCATCAACAATTTGGGGTACCCTATTTTTTTGCAAACCCACATTCGAAATATGTTCAAATACCGAAAATGAATGGGCACTAAAACTAACATCCCGTCGACCGGTTTGTCGTTGAACCTGGCGAACCATGGGGAGGATGATCTCACAAGACTGCGGATTTTGCAGCTTTCCCTGCACAGCTTTTGGTGGATTCATATGATTACAGGTACAAATACACATAGCATTTTGGATCTTTTAGGTTGCTTCAATACCTACTTTGGTGGTTCTTTTCTTTCTCCTGTTGTTTTGAGTGCACTGTTAACCCAATGCGTTGAAACTGGTAAACAAAATCGTGGGCAAGATTTGAACTCCATTTATTTCCCGTGATTTAGTTTGGGGACACACCACTGTCAGACAAACCCAAATTTGTTGCCGTGGCGCAGTTTTCTCCGCTCTGCCGAGCATAAACGAGGTACTTTCCAGCAGAGGAAACCACCCTGGAGCGGGCCCTTGGAAAACCATGTCTTCTCAGTTGTGTATATGCAGTGGTGATAATCTGTGAGTATCCCTCACCCCAGCAAAATTTGCCAGAAATGCACGGGAAGGTGGAGGAATATTTCACTCAGGGAGGGCGATCCGCGTTTTTTTTTGACTTGTAAGACTAGTAAGGTGACTAGCATATTGCATCAGCTAGCATCAGTCTCGTCAAATCAATCTCCAATCGGCATGTTTGAAATTTGTCCCTTGAGAGTGACATGAAATGGATGTGTAAATCATATCTTTGCCCTTCGTCAAATCGTCCGGTCTTTGTTTCAGTCCCCAAGTCTTTGGTTGAGACCAGCGGCTGCTCAAGTCACATCGGCATTTTCTGGGACGAGCCGCTCGAGATCTACCAGCTTTTTTTTGGTATTTCCCAGGGGTAGCGTTGGGTTTTGACCTAGGTAGCCAAGTTGGTCAATAGGATAAAGTATGGTTTATGGTAGATATACTGCATGGTAACCCCGAAAAAGATCGAGGCATAATTTGCCACAGATTATTTTTCGGATGGCACTGTGCAGCTTTTTGGGGTTTGTTTAATATAGAGGTGTCCGGTGTCCTAAAATGGGGGTACCCGCAAATCATGTACATTTTAATAGGATTTTCCATGATAAACCATCCAGCTATTGGGGTACCCGGCTATGGAAATCTCCTGCGTTGATAGCCTCAAGGTCTACCCATCTCGCCCAGCAGTTCCCAAGCCAACAGTGGCACGACCGCCTTTTGACAGCAAATTTGGGTAGACTTTTTTTGAGCAGTGGCTGCTTCACCCCTATGTTATCGGTTGGTGATCAACATTTATTACAGGGGATTATACTACCCAATATATGGGGGATGATCATAGTCCATTGTGGGATTTCAAAAATTAAGCAACCAGGATCATGGAATGAAAGAACACTGCTCATTTGGACACAGCGAACCAAAGTGTTGAAAATCGAGTAGCAGTGAAAACTGAACATGGATCACATGCGAGATTGAACCTAAAGGGAACCAGCGAATTTTGGTGGTTGAATGCTCTTGACACTGATTTGCACACTTAAAACTGGGTGTAAGTTGCATCCTTAAGAAGCAGCAATGGACCATCAAGAATGCGGAGGTACTCGCAGTAATTCGTAATAATTGCGATAACTTGGGGCCAGTAATTTGCAGTCCCTTCGGACGTCTCCTTTTTGGGAACAGGGCCAAACTCAGTCAGCTCAGTCAGCAGCATTTGGGACGGAGAGTGGGGTACCCCAAAATCCCATGGTTTGATATCCCAATACTACAGCCAGTATACCCCATTTGGTTGTTGAAGGAGAATGTGACTTGTCATCCTGCCTGCTCTATGAAGCTATCTTTCAATACCTGTGACTTGCATCCACCCTGTCGAAATTTGCTCGATTGGAAGCTGAATTGTTTCAAAAAAACATCAAGGAACATCATGAACTGCAAAGATCTGACGGATATGATATTCTGTACCAGGTAGTGTTCTGCTAGACCAGACCACAAGAACTAATAAATGTTGTTTCAATCATGGTAGGGCTCAGACCACAAAAACATCGTCGGATGAGGGCATTCATTTCTGGTTGTTCGGGTTCCTGCTTGACTTTCAAAACCATTGGACCGTACTGTACCTTTCCGGAGGGTACAGCAAAAAGCTTTCCTGACCACTTCCATGGGCAAAATGTGGGGATGGATCAAACCCTCGAAATTGCACAGTTTTTTTGTTGGGATGAACATCCATATCTACCAGCTATTTTGGTGTTCACCCAGGGATACCAGGCTTTCGACTTCATTGGCCTCAGGTTGAACGAGAACATGAAAGGCTTCGGCTGGCGTGTGACCGAGGAACGTATCAGACCATCGGCGGACCTCGCCGACAAGGCTGGGGGTGCCCAAATTCACGGCGTCAAGTTTTTCCCTCACGAAAATGGCCATAGGGGAAATCCTCCAGGAATCCCCGATGTTTTTTTTTTGGATTGGCAATTTTTTTCCTTGATATAAATCCCACAACCGTCCCATGAAGAACAAGGTTGGTGGATCATCACAGGAATGTCATCTGGGAGGGGTTAGAGTGGGGTACGAGACTCTACCGACCGGATGGGTCCTTTGAATACGTTTATCCAATTAATCTGTTGTCATAAGCCGGAATATTTACAAAATAGCAAAGGACTCCATCTTCTTGGTAGGTTTATTGTTGGGGTTTACCAAGCTGAGATTTTTTCTTCCGCAGGGTATCTAAGGTTGGCAATGTCTACGAGTAACTTCCTCATGAATCCACCAGGGAAGTTGATTGATCTCGGAGATCGCTCAAATCTGGTGAGCCATGGGTGAGCCATGAAGGGCCAAAGCCAACATCCATGGGATGTTCCCTCCAACAAAAAGGAGTTTTAGCTCCAACAGAATATCAAGTTGAATAAAATTCGACTATTGGATATTTGTATGGGGGGGTTCATTTTAGACTTGGGGATCTTGGGGCCTGTAAAGCCCAGAGGTACCCTGATTTTCTGATCCATACAGGTACCCAGTCGTGCCCGCCTTGACTCACATGGCAGGTGTACTTCGCCCCAGTCGTCCCGGGTTTGCCGCCACAGCGCAAGCGACCGCGCAGGTGCAGGGGAAGACTTAGAAGTTCTGTAACTGGGCTAAAGTGATAGAACGGGATATTTGATGATATGTCTTTGGCTTGCAGTTCCGACAGGAAACATGATGATCAACCATCCCAGGGAGCAAAGTAGTGATTTGAATACACTGTATGAGAGATGAAAGATGACCAAAATCAGTGCAGACATCACCAGACGTAGCATGGTACTACGGGTCAATACTCAAGAGATGTCAAGAGTATCAAGCAATCCTTTATTTTGAGTGCTTGTGGATTCAAACATTGGGATCCCAGTAACTATGATATAGTCAAGATTACCAAAACCTGTGGGTTTGGTCAGTAATTCATTTGACAATTATCGAAGTATGAGGTTGGTGGATGTTGGTTCGAGCCATCCCGTTTTGGAGCCATCCCGTTTTGCTTCGCACTTACTGCCTGGGAAAATAATCCCCTTTTGTAGGTGGAAACTGCAGGTGTGCAGCCCCGGTGACCCCTTGGCCCAAGATCATCCCATACGGATCCAGATGGAGGTTTCCATGCTTGTCATGGGGGTACCATTTAATGTTTTATCATAGATAGTAACTATAACCAATATGAATTTATTTATGGTTGATAATAATGTAACTATATAGACTATAGCTAATATGAATCTATTTATGGTTTATAATAATCATCCATCCTTCTGACTGGGACTTTCCAGGACAAAAGCCCTCCAGCTATTTTGGGTACCATGACAAGCTGGGGTTCCCCCCATCCGTAGGCCCCGGATCCTTGAGCCCTTGGCGCCGTCCATGGTCCGGGTCCTTGGGTTGGATGGTGGTTGATGGCCTTGGGTTGACCACATTACAACCGTATTTTATGGCGGAGATGTAACGGTGCCATGAAGCAACAACTAGGGATTGATGGCATATTTAAGCAATGAGTACTGGATATGAGTGGGATACTTATTGGGCGATGCGCAGTTTAATCTGGTGCGGAAAAAATGGATCATCACCGGCCAGCTTTTCAAAAACTGCTGGGTATCTAAGATTGTCCATGTTACAGCGATTCTAGTAGGAAGATTCACCATTTAAGTGTAGCCTATTTAAAGACAAACTGTCATGTGAAGAATGGGAGCTCATCCCAGCCCATCCCAGCGGGCCACGAAGTATCTGGATCTCAGGCCTCTGTGGCTCAGCTGCGCAACAAGGTGAGAGGAGTCGGGATATGGCCTGGCGAATTGTGCATATCGAGTCTGCAAGAGCAATGGACAGCATATAGTCCAAAAAGGCTTTGTTTTGGAGTTGCTTCAATATGTTTCATTTATGATACAAAACAAGATCTTTGGCATAGTCAAAGCTATGATTTATTGGTATACGAATATTAGGCTTTGTTTGCACACCAAAACCATCCAACATACTGAAAGTTTTCTGATCGGCTGATCAGCAAATGTTCACAGTGAGTCATGACACAGGTGATGGGTGCTTTGGACTCGGCCCTGCGCAGTGAACGCGTGCCACAGGCGAGAAAGGATTTTCCTTTTGAAGCTTCAAGGTATGAGGGATTTAACCATCCAAAATTGTGATTTAATTATATCTAATTGTCATTTAATTAATTTCATAGGGGATTGCATGGGATTAACTGGGATCAAAATGAGATAGATATATATATATTATCAACTATGGCATTTGAAGACCATGGCTAGGTTTTAATCAACCATTGCTACCTACATATATATATATATATATTATATTATATATATTATATATATTATATATTATATATGTATATATATATATTATATATATACATATATATATATATGTTTGGGCCAGAAATGGGAACCACATCGTTTGTGTTTGCCTGAGAATGGAGGATGGGCTCCAAAGGATTGGGACAGTGATGATTTGCCCAGTGGATTTGGGGCCAATTCTTTTCACAAACATGTCACATGGACCCTAATGCAATTTTTGTTTGTCTGGGATGGTTTTCCGGATCTGGATGGGGCTCCAAACAATGGTTTCCATTTTCGACCCTTTGGGCTTGTAATGTGTGCTTGTGTGGCAAACTGAATCATCAGATGAACCAACAGCAATTACGCAACGGACGGATTTTATGATAGCTAGAGATGTTGTTGACGATCTCCATCCTTCATATCTTGGTCCAATCAAAGTGAATTGCTCAAACATGTTTGTGTCATTTTTTTCCGCATCTTTTTTCGTTCCATCCCCACTTCGTTGGTCAAATCCAGTGATTTCCTTATCTTTCCTTGGCTCATCTTGCTTCTCCGCTCCATTTTCTGGACCTAATTTTGTGGTTTCAAACTCAATCCCGCCATATCGCACAAGAACCACAAACACCCAAACCCTAAACCCAAACCGGTTGGCGCTTGACCAGTGCCCACAATGCCCAAGCCCTGCTTGCAAACTCGGGTTGCAGGACATGAGATATCGTCTCTTGGGCACGGTGGAGCAGGTGATGGATAGCGAGATGGACGTTCCTGAGCTGGAGGACAGCTATGATGGAGAGGGTTAAATCAAAATATGGGGGATTCCGCATTCTTGGAAACTGATTGTTAAGGCTGAGATTTCGGGCTGTAGCAAGTCTTCAGACGCACACATTTGCTTTGGGGTCAAACGTTGGGGATTTATGCCCCAAATCTCCTTTTTTATTTTCACTAAAAGTTGCCATCTTGGGTGATGCCCCCTTTTTGGCACCAAGCCATATGGGCACGGGTCAGACTTTCATCAGACCAATTACCGCCTTGAAATCACACCGCCCCTTTTCTACTCTTTCGAGATTCAAATGCCTGTGGTTGGGCTATGAGTTAATGGGTGAAGTCGGCTGAGATGATTGAATTGCCAGACTCCCCCTTTTGCCTATGGCAAAACCTGGACAATACCTGGATATCAAAAGTTGCACAGCATGTGCACACTCATCGCCTTTTGCGATGCTCCAGGCTCAAGGCATTTGATGGCGTTTGTATTCCTTCGCCATTTTCCTAGGGGACCATCCTTTGTTTCTGTTCTCATGTTGAAAACGGTTCCAAGGATTTTTGATTTCGGCCCCATCTTTTGGCCCATTGGCCTCAGAGCCTCTCTCAGCCGCAGCCGCCTGTGAAGAAACCGCAGCTGCAAGATCCAGCGCACGCTCAGCTGCCGCCGCCGCCGATGATGCACTCGCCGCCGCATCAGCTGCCAGCGCTCGAAGTTCGCCAGCGCTTGAAGATGGCGCCGCCACTGCAGAGCCCGAGCGTCTCCTTATATTCTGGGACGAAGAGCTCGTCATGGTAGCGGAGCTTGATGTTGTAGAAAGTCCACGGCCCTGCACAGGGGCTTTCGAAGATGATGAAGATCTATGGCCCTGCACAGGGGCATGCTCATCCTCAGCCTCAGAAACGATCAAGATGTCCTCCTCATTGGATGCCTTTCCAGTGACGTTCACAGCATGCAATCGTCGCAAACAACAGTGTGAAATCACCTGCCCAGCGATTGCTCCCACAGCCATCAACGTTGCACCAGCCACCCACAAGGGAGTAAAATCACCATCATTGTCAGCTCCTTGAGAGCTTTGGGCTGCTTCGGCCATAGAAAGCAAAGTGCTTCCCAACACCAAGGCTTTCACAGCTGCAAAATTGCCCNTCAGCTCCTTGAGAGCTTTGGGCTGCTTCGGCCATAGAAAGCAAAGTGCTTCCCAACACCAAGGCTTTCACAGCTGCAAAATTGCCCCCACCTCCAGCTACTGTTGCACCTTCATTTGGCCCAGCACTGGACGTAGAAGATGTTCTCGGCTCCACGTTTTGACTTTCATCGCAAGCCATCGTAGATCTCCGCAGGCCCAAGTCCTCCACAAAGCGTGAAAACGCCTGGCCCAGCAGTTGTTTTGTAAGGCCATCGGCCACCAATTCGGATCCTTTGAGATGGATCAGATTCCACACTCCTCCAGGAACTTCACAAGATTCATCCATGGCTTCCCTCAAAATGGACGCCCTGATTCTCAAGTGACGTGTTCTCCACGAGGCACATGTGTTGCCACTTGCAAGGCCAATCGCCGCTAAGTTGTCCCCGTAGATGGTTCGATTGAAGGGATTCTGATTCAAAGGATGCCCCCACATTGCACAAAGAAGCGATTCAGTGGCTCGACCAATGAGAAGACTCTCACAGTATGATACCAGCTCTGATTCTGCTGTGCTATGGGTGGCGATACCAACGACACTTGAAACGGTGCGGTGACCCGAGGGACGTTAAAACACTGCAATTCCTTGGATGCTGCGATGATTGGAACCAGCAGCATATGCAATGTCAGAGAAGACTTCGATGCTGTGTCGGCCTCGCTGTTGCTTCAGCTGTCGCCGCTCACCCCAGCCATCGTTGTGAAAGTTCTTGACATAGTGTAGGTCGCCAGGGTTGGCCTTGATGTAGTTGAGCAAGATGCGGCCCACTTCCAAGGCTTTGGAAGGGTTGCGAGCCATCAGACGGCTCATTGCAGAAACTCCAAATGAAAGGTCTGGCCTCGTCTTTGTGGACAGCCAGAGCAAACCGCCCGCTAAGGCTTGGGCTTCCCGCAAAGTCTTGGGGTCGATGTTGTCAGCAGCCACTTCAAAGTCGCTCTCACTGAGCTTGAAATGAGGAAAAGCTGCACCATGTTGAACTTGCCAGCGATCCAACATTTCTTTCTCGTACCCCGCTTGTGACAAATGCAGCCCATTGCCCTGCTCATCCCTCAGGATTTCAATTCCACAGAATTTCAAAGGGGTTGTTGTTGTGGCCCATTCCGCCCCGGCACAAGACCACTGAGATTCCACCGCCTTCAGGGCATGGCATAGAACTTCTTGTTCACCACAAAAGAGCAAATCGTCCACATAGACGCAAAGCAATCCACACCATCGGCTGCCATGAACATCAGTTTCCACAAGGCGCCAAAAGTTCTCATCATCACACTTTTCGAACCGGCCAGTGGCTTGCACACCATCTCCAAGCAGGCGCTTCCACGTGAGCTTTTTTAGCACATCATCACGATGTATACTCCAGTCACGTGGACTGGTGGTTAATCCATATAACGCCATCTCGACTAACCAAACATCATCATCACCTGCAAGGCCAAGACGTTTGAAGATGGATGGAATGCTCATCGCCACCAACTTCGACTCATCACGTCGCTTGGCATTGAGAAATGCTGTGCGCACGTCTGTGCCCATGACCTGCCAGTCAAAAAGTGCTGCAGTCTTCAAGGCTGTTCTCACCTGCATGCTATCTGTTCCTCCTGCGTAGACTNTGCGAAATGCGCCAGACTGCGCCTTTCTGGTGTGGACCATCTTACCAGGCAGGAGTTCAATTGGCACTCCCCGTTGTTGGGATAGCTGCTGCAGCTCTGACATTGTGATCTGTTTGACAGCTTGTTTGTCTTGGACCAGCTGTTGCCATTCTTGTTTGATTGAAGGTGCCCAATCATCCAAGTTTTGCCACACTTCAGAACTGCTGATGGTGCGTGTGACAAGAAACTCTGTGGCCTGCTTGGACTCCTCCTGCTTGGACTCATCCACCGCCATTGAGAGCAACTGCTCCTCCAAGTGCATGCGGTTCAGGATGGCTTCAGTGACAGATGGCATCCATAAAGTTTGATCCAAAGTCGTGGCATCGATGTGTTGAAACTCGTCCCTGATATATGCAGTGATGTTGCCATGGAGTCTGCGAAGCATCGGAGCTCGGCCTTGAAGTCGATGAAGTTGTGGTGAGGTCCCGGGGTGTGAGCCACCAGCCCCGGTGTTAGGCACCTCCTCCCTCTCCCCTCCTCCAACCGACATTTCCCCTTCGGATGATGAAGGTGTCNGGTGAGGTCCCGGGGTGTGAGCCACCAGCCCCGGTGTTAGGCACCTCCTCCCTCTCCCCTCCTCCAACCGACATTTCCCCTTCGGATGATGAAGGTGTCTCCGGTGTCTCCAAAGACCAACTATCACTGGAGTCCGTTGCAACCAAAGGGAACTCGAACATGTCAGAGTGACGCTGCATGATAACCCTCTCCCCCTCAATGTCTGACATTGACAAGACTTGGATTGCAGCTTTCTTCCGATGGCGATGCAAAGGGGCTCCTTCAGGGCGCTCTGGCAGGTATAGCACCTGCTCTTCAACGTTCGGTGGTGGAAGTTCTGGAATCACCACGTCGTCTGTGAAAAAACATCGGCCCGTCGCTTTGGACTGCACAAAATAGCCGGTCGTCGTCAAAGAGCTGTAAATGTCAGGGCCAAGAATGATGACCTCCTCCCTGACCTCCCTCCAAGGAGCGTACCGCTCTTGCCAGCTCTTCCGAAGGGCAAACGCAGTTGCGCCGAATCGGAGCAATCGGCCAACCGGCCACCCCAGCTGATGCAACTGGGACCTCAACCTCCTCTCACCAATGTGCCTTGCGGCAAGTGGCCACTGNCGATTTCTTGATCACATTCATCTCCCCTTCAACTCTTCCATTGGCTTTGAAGGTGCTCCCTGGGGTAAGAGTTGTCACCATATCCCTCTCCAAGGCCCATGCTTTGACTGGTGCGGAGCAAAACTCCTTGGCTCTGTCGCTGTGGATGCGGTAGATGGGCAAACCAAGGGCTCTGATGCGGGCATGCAAACGTGACAAAGCAGGGAGAACATGCTTGACACCTCGAGACTTCACTGGCTCGACAAAGGTCAGCTGCCTGACTGCCACATTCTTGCTCTCCTGCACCATTCGATGCCACGTAGTGCACATTGATTTAGCAGCTCGCACATCAGGGCTGTCCGCTTCATCCACTGCCTCCTCCTCCTCAGGCAAATCCGCCTCGATGACATCAGGGTCCAAAGTGTCCTCCTCCAGATCGACATCTAGGGCCGGCAAAGGCTGATCTTCAGGGTCAGTTTGACCAGGAACCAGCGCCAAGGACTTGCCATCTTTGGTGACAGGATATGTATAACACCCCACAAGGAGATACTTGCACTCCTGCTTGTTTTGGTCCTCCCCCGGAGACAACTTCCCCGACATGTCGACACTCAAAGTGAAGCTGTCTGGATGCTCAATGCGCTTGTGAGGTCGGGACCGGGCTTGGGCTTTGACACATTGCATGCAGTCACGTCGTGCTGGCATGTGGTCATTGAGATAGTGCTGCTTCCACTGTTCCAAGGCCACGGAACCAAGCGCATTCATCGAAGGTGGATGTTGCCGTAGGGGTCGTTGATGTTGGGATTCTGAATCAACCCTCATGGTTTCATCACATCGTTCCCAAGATGGTTGTGGTTGCACTGAATGAGAAAGGGCTGCATCAGCCGCATCATGAGGCGCTTGCACTGAAAAAGGTTCGGCTGTTCCAGCCATATCATTGAGAGATTGCACTGAAAAGTGTTTCGATGTCTCATGGCCTTTTTCAAGTGGTCGCAATAAAGCATGTTGGCCATCTTCATTCAAATCAGTTGAACTGGATGGATGTTGTTGCACTGAAAAGGGTTCACATGTTTCAGGGCCAATTTCAAGAGGTGGCAATGAAGCATGTCGGCCCTCAAGGTCTGGTTGAAGATCCCCAAGACCTCGTTTGGCGCTCAGATCCAGCGCTTGTAGATGAAGATTCACAGCTGTGGCGATGGCCAATTTGAGCCCTGGTGCCCAGCTTGCCCAAGATTTGGAGACGTTGCAACGTTCCTCAATGGACATGGCCTTGAACCGGGCAGCTGCTTCAGCTTCATTGGGAGGCCCGCCACGGATTCCATCAAGTTGCCATAGATCCACCACCGAAGTGGCCAGTGTTGTGGGCTTTCGTTTGAGGTGCCCCATTGGANGCCACGGATTCCATCAAGTTGCCATAGATCCACCACCGAAGTGGCCAGTGTTGTGGGCTTTCGTTTGAGGTGCCCCATTGGAAATTGATCACAGTGAAAAAGATGGATCCCGTACTTCAAAGCAAAGTCCTTCCACTCCTTGGTGCGAAAGTTCGAAAAGAACTGATGCTGTTCCACCTCCTCTGCAGAGCGATATCGTGCTGGATCTTCGGGCTGCTCAACCACCAATTGTGTGGGTGGATCGGAAGGTGCTCGGACGTCCTCCGCCACAATGTACAAAGCCAGCATGCGATACCAAAGCACCACGTCACCAAGAACAAGATCTGCATCTGAGGCCGCCAAATCAGGAAGGCCGTACGGAAAATCATCCGTCCTCAGGATTGGTGGTCCTCCATCTTGTTGGTACCTCAGGGCGCTCCGTTCGGCATGGTGGGCCTGCCAGGATCGTTCTGACCCGGCCAGAGGCACAAAGTGAAAGGATGTACCCGAAGATGTTGCGATCATGCAAATTCGCTTTGGTGGGTCCACAGATGTCCACACACAACACTTCCGTATTGCTGGAGCTGCATTGCTTCTCCCAAAACTTGTGGTCCGGCCCTGAAAACAAATGCAACACAATGTTCTTGGCCTTGAGGAGTCTCCGTCTTTTGTGACGGTTCCATGGCAGCATTGATCCAAGGGATGCAGAGCCCAGCGTATCCAAGTTGGGGATCAGCTTGGCCAGCACATGATCTGGTAGACCAGGAAATTCATGGCGCATTTTCAGAGTCACCGCCATATCCAAGGTCATTGCACCCTTGTCGACAGAAGAGTCGTTGGTCATCATTGTGTGGATCATTGCAAGTTTGCGGCGCTGGTACAAGTGATAAAACTCCCACCACTCCAAAAGTTGTAGCCCTTGCTGATTTGAGACCATCGGACATCCACTGGAAATGGTGACGTTCACATTGCGACCAACATCGTCTTGTATGGTGCACAAACCACCGGCCCACTCAAGGCGATAGTCTAAGTCTCCCAGCGCGCTCATCGGGATGATCAACGTCGATGGCCCTTCAGGATGCGATAGCAGAATTTTGGTGCCACGCTTAAGCTTGAAGGCATCAGTAGATCCATTTGCCAGCTGCACCACGGTTGGCTCTGCTGCATGCCATTCTGCTAAGTTCTGGGCAGGTCGAAGTCCATGAGTCGCTCCTGAATCCACTAGAGCTAGATCTTCCTCCGCCCGCTCCAAGCCCTCTAGCTGCATCACTTTGATCTTTGGCGTGACCTGAAGCGTCCGCAGCAGTTGTGTGGCTTCATGAAGAAGCTCAGCAGTCTTCTCATTCCGGGCTGCTTGATCACCACCCGTTCCTCCATCTCCCAATCCCTTTGATCCTTCACCTCCATCACTCCCAGGGTTGCCAGTCTTCAACTCCCCCGGAGATGCATTTGCAGTCGATGTCGCGGTGATCTCATTGATCATGGTCTTGGATGGAGATGCCATAGGCGATGAAGTGGTTGTAGAAGCTGTTGCTTTGGTGGTTGATGGAGTTGCAGTAGCCGAAGAAGAATTGGCACTTCCTCCCCCCGAACCCTTAAGGTTCGCCTTTGATGCCACCACCTCCCCCACGAACTTTGCAATCAGCTTTTCTGTGTTCTTTGGAGCCACACACAAAGCAGCGAGCACCCTTGTCAGTAACACCCTCCCAGCTATGGCTCCACTTGCATTTGGTTCCGGCACGGCATCCTTGATCACTGCGAAACCATTTGCAGGGTGTGTCAGAAGGAGCACCACCTTTGCCCTTGCCATTGGTTGTAGAAGTTGAATCCGGAGAGCTCTTTGCCGCAGAACTGACGCCAGTTGCATCCATGGGCTTCAACTTCAAGGAAGATTGCTGCTCCGTCTTTGGCGTAGATGTCATCAAGCACAAAGTTTCAGCTTCGGCCAACAGACATTGGCTAAAAGCCCACAAGCTGCCATGCTCCGGCTTCTCATCCAGTTGCAGCTGCATTCTGCTCTGAGAAAGGCGAAAAGCCGCTTGTTGATCAAGAGCAGCGATTTTCTGAAGAGGTTCATCCAGGGCTTTCACAAGTAGCACGNCAGCTGCATTCTGCTCTGAGAAAGGCGAAAAGCCGCTTGTTGATCAAGAGCAGCGATTTTCTGAAGAGGTTCATCCAGGGCTTTCACAAGTAGCACGCCGTCCGGCAACACTGCTTGAACTTCTTGTGCACGGCCGAAGTGTCTGCGCCAATTGCGCATTGCAGATGCCACATCATGAGCACTGGTGACCTTAGGCATCGTTGTCAGCTGCTGCAAGAGGATCTGTTTCTCTCCTGCTCCACCTGGTTGGAACCGAACCATCAACTTGTAGAGAATGGCAGTTGAACTGAGGCTTCTGTTGGTTACCAACTCCTGCTGTTCCGCCAAGGGAATTGCCTTCAGCAACATTTGTACCCCTCTTTGCTCAGTACGTTGAAAGCGATGTTCATTCAAATCATCTGGCAACTTCGGCATGATTTGGATGCGCTGCAAAGGCGAGCTAGATTTCCACTGCTCGTAGTACACCTTGGCTTCCCGCAGTGTTGACTCCCACCACCAACCCGCGACTCCACTGATGTCCTTCATGGTTGGAGAGCTCAGATGAAGCCAGTCGCCGAACTGCAAAGGGCTTGATGTAGCTGGAAGGTCTGGGAGTTCCGCTGTTTTGGTGTTCATGGAACCTTGATCAGACCCAGACCAGGGACCATAGATTCGGTCCTGACTTCCATCTCCTGATCCACCTCCCCCCAAACCTTGCCGAGGAAGAACCCAAGGATTGCCAGGAACTTTACCAAGTAGATTCGTTGCAGACCCATGCAAAGCCCGATCATGTTGAGATACTCCATCTCCATGCAAGGCCCGATCTTGATGTAAAACTTCTCCATGCACAGCCCGATCGTGATGGCATACATGAGTGCCCTGCGGAGCCCGAGCTTGATGTAATACTTCTCCATGCACAGCCCGATCATGATGGCATACTTCGCTACCATGCAAGGCCCGACCGTGATGAGATACTTCGCCAAAACCATCAAGCAAGTTCCCAAGACATACCCCATGACGAGTGCCATCCATGCTAGCCCGACCTTGAAGAGATACATCACCAAGATCTCCATTGCTCTGAGTGCCAGCCCGACCTCGTTGGGGTTGAGCTGAACGCGGCAGATCTCCCGGATGTGCACGGCCAATGCGCTCAGCCAGATCAGGGTCAGGTGGCCCCACGTTGGCAGGCAAGTCAGGATGACCAGACCCATGGTTGGATTGGGGCCTATTCACACTACGTTGAAAACCACCATTCCAGTAGTCCGACCCATGAAAGGAGTTCCCTTGTACCATGTTAGCCAGAGTACTACGCAGTGATGCCACTTCCTTCTCCAACCAAAAAGCCCTAGCTTCCCCTGGGGTTGGCTCATGGGATTTCTCACATGCAGGCTTTCATTGAGGATCCACTGAACGAATCTTTGACACTTGTTGAGAAATTTCATACTGATCCAACATCGTTGCAGTATCTTCTTGTTGAACTTCCATTGGAAACGGAGGCATAGGTGGAGGCTGCGGGATGTCAACACACTGTTGATCCTTTGGTGGAGATCCCTCAGGTACTTTCGTGCCATTGGGGGTGTATTTGCTGTCCCCATCATCATGCCCACGCTTGACACCAGTTCGAGGGGTTGCACTACCACCATCATCCACACCACGGCCATCCCTCCGTTCTCGCACGCCATCCCCAGGAATTTCAACCCATGAGGAAAAGGATTCCAAACCAGAATGAGGACTGTTACGCAATTGACGTCGAAGATCATCCAATTCAGACATCAGGGTTGCATTTTGTTCCCTCAACTGATTTACCACTTCAATTTCCAGAGCGCGCTGTAGTTCATCAACCGGCGGTTCAGGTGCATTTCCATCCGGCACCTTCCCCATAGATCTAAGTGATTCCCTCGGATCAACCGGCATCATCCCTTGTGATTGTTTCACTGCAAGTCCAGAATCATCGGTCCCACCAGCAAACTTCCGACTAGGGGGTGTCACAAATTCAGCTTTGCCAGAACTCTGCCCACTACCACGTCCTTTTCCAATGCACCTCACCGTGCCATGATCTCGGCCGTCAAGTAGTGGCGCAGTTTCCGACCCAGGGGACTGTTCTGGCAACCCCGCTGGTCTAGCTGCTCGAAGCTGAAATTCCCTTTGGTTCCTTTCCGAATACCAAGGGTTCCCCACCATAGTCCCATGTTTTGCAGATGGAGGTTCCGAAGTAGATCTTTCCATTGCAGCTACTCTACAACAGCAAGGGGTCGAAAAAGAGGGTTGGGCTCATAACCCTTGAAATCACACCGCCCCTTTTCTACTCTTTCGAGATTCAAATGCCTGTGGTTGGGCTATGAGTGAATGGGTGAAGTCGGCTGAGATGATTGAATTGCCAGAACCGCGTTTAAGTGTCGATTTCAGGGCTCACGCCCATCCCATTTTGTGGTACCTCAAGTTTGATCCATGCAGCGAAGATATGGGGGTTGAAGTTGATGCCACAACAACAATGGGTTGAACCAACATGTATGGGTGATTCGCTTTGATGTAGATAGTAGATTGATCATGATTGATCTATATTAATACATGAATATATTTATATATGTATATACATATAGTTATATATGTATATACATATAGTTAAATATATATACATATATATATATATATACATAATTATACATATACATAGAGGTACATACAGTACGTGTATATCCATGTTGCAGACACGGAAATATATGTAGACACCAGCAGATACACATAGAACAACAAACATGATGTGTAGGTTATGTCCTTGCCAGGAGTTGCCCACGCCATCCCCGCGAACGCAAGCCATCCAGATGGTGCAGGACAAGGTGTGGGACATCCATCACGAAAGCCGGGACGACTTGTCCAGATGTTGGGAGACTTACCGACTCAAAAATATTGGATTGGTGGGATTTAATGCAACAGGAAATCAGACCAACAACAACTATATGGGTTTACTTTGAAAATGGTGATGCCCCCATTTATGACCATTTGATGCAACTTTTAAAAGGGGAAATTCGGATGAAGCAGTGGATGCAGGGGGCACCCTATTTTCAGACAACCCCAAATATTGCTAATGAGGTTGATGGTGGGCCTTGACATGAAATTTGATGATGAACATTGAGAGACTGGGGTATACCCCAATTGGCCATTTCCTAGGGAACATGGTGGGTAACCATGAGATTTTTGGGTACCTTATCTTCAGGTAAAACCACAAGTGATGATGATGACCAAAACATCCAAACATTAAATCAAGTTCTAGATTTTTGCGATCATCCCGATGCGCAAAACGCTTCAGGTTTTTGAAAAAGAAGTATTCTTCGGGAAAAGCAGCTAGACCCGCTAGACCAACTTGAAGGATAATATTTGGGTCATTTTGGGTCCTCAAAAAACAAAACAGAACCATGCTACGACCTGGATTCGTCTGAAGATATGATAAATCTCATTCATTTTTAATGGTTTATCGGTGTATCATCATTCTCCCTGTTAAACAATTGAGGGTATATCCCGTTTTCAGACACACCAAGGACCTGAAAGCAAGCTTCCAACAACAAGAACAACGTTCTATTTCCACAAGGTGGTGTTTTTCGTAATTTCGCCAGGTGAAAATCAAGTTGGCGCCCACTGTTGAGCCAGTGGAGGCTGTCGTTGGGAAACTTTGGGGATTGGTGAAACATCAGACCGTGGGTCAAGATCTCCTTCTTCCTGTACCCTCTGGTTATTTAACATAGCCATGGAATAGCTGGCTAATTTTGGATGATTTTCCCATTAAAACCACCATGTATAGTGGATTTTCCATGGCTATGTTAAATAACCAGATGGTATTATTTGTGGGTTTTGGTTGTATCCCCATTCTATATAGACTTCAAAGACTGACCCCAGTGGTGGGCCAGTTCGCGCCGCACCAATCAGATGTTGGATGATATAAAAGCGATTTCAAACTGCTAAATTGCCCGACCTACTGGTATGGGTTTATATTGCCAGAAAAGTCCCGAAATAGATTAACATAAGTAATCTTAACGCAAATGATGGCTGATATTGGGAAAGTTAAGTCAGGCATGAAACTGGCAATAAAGTCTTCAGATAAACCTGTTGAACTGTTGCATTTCAAGAGAAGTAACCGAACCCAATTGTTAATGATGAAGTTCCAATTCCATGAACCGTGAGCGAAAATGAACATGACGCACGGAAAAAAACATCAACGTGATAAAACCATCCAATTGCTACGGATTTGAACCCCAATTTGGGAGGGTTTGATCCCGTTGATGGTTTTTCCATGTTCCTATCTCCATTTTCCTTGTGTTGGTGTTAAACCGCCGCTTTTCGTGGAAACTACGTCATCATGATAGATTATAATGTTTGATGGTAAGACGCCCCCAATGTCTGATGATCAAGAATCTGATGGTTGATCATCATGGGCCCCGCCTTCGTTCCCGATGTTTAACCCCCAGTTGTAAATGGATACCATTTTTTTTAACGGAGGACATGATTGGCCAATATTGGCCATAAATAAGAGTATATACCGTATTATATACCATATATATATATATATATACATATGCATGTAATTATATAATATACCACAGTATATTTAACATATACCCATAAATTCGGGGAAAAAAAACATCCCCCTGAAACCAGAGAGATGCGAATCGCCAGGCCGCGGTCCAAACGCCTGCAGTGCTTCGCCAAGAGGCGGAGGTGCAGCTGGAAAACTCCAGCAATGGATGATTTTCCCAGCTATAAACTTCAATCTATGTATATCAATTATTGAATAGTTGACATATCAGCGGGAAGGTAGGTTTGGGATAGGTCGGTGTCACATTCATGTTTGATCAAACATTTTGGGATCACTAAGGAATGTTCTTTGCCATTTTGGCCTCAAAGAACAAAGCAGTGATCACTCCAGGTTGAAAAACTAACCTCTTGGTCGTTTTGATCTAGTGAGGGCCTGGGAGTGGATCCTGCTCAAGGAAAGATAGCATGTCCTTTCCTCCGATCTCCCCATTTGCTCGTCAGCAAGCCATGGCAACCAGAAGAGCTCAGGAGTCAGTTCGACCAGATGACTCAGCTAGCGCTGTAGGCTCAGCAGCCTCCTGGAGTGTCGTTCATGATGGGCAACAGGGTGGATCAGTTCAAGGTCATGCTCAAGGCCAAGTTCCAGTGCCAAAGCCACCACCACCAGGCTTTGCTCCCTCAGGGCCAGCTTTTGACTCAGTGCCTGAGAAGCCTGCTCAGGCTGACACAGACTCAGATGAGGGCCCGCCCCAAGACTGGACAGGTGGACCAGGTCAGCAGTCCCATTTTCCTGCAGCTGCACCAGCAACTCAAGCCGCTCGACAAGTGCTTGGATCTGCTCAGAAGCAAGCTGAGAAGCTAGCATCTCAGAAGGCCCGAGCCAAGAAACGGGGAGGCGGTCGTGGTGTGAAGTGGGGCCAGATGCCAGGCGCCAATGCTCAGAACTGGCAATTGCCCCCTTTTGTTGAGCCAAGGAGAACGAGAGATCAGTTCTGATCATTGACTCTCGTGACAAGAGGATTCAATCACCGTTCCAGAACTGGCTGTTGGATGAGATCCTCTTGAATGCTCAGAGTGGGGTGAACATCTTGTCCGATCGACAATTGATCAGGTCACCAAACTCTGGCTATCACATGAACTTGTTCTATGTCAGGACGATCGACGGGTACAAGCTCATCCTGATCGGGTCAATGACTTCCTACGGCACTGTTCCTTGTGCCAGATGGGACAAGGAGACTGGTGAGGTCATGAAGCACCAGGCATTCCAACCGTTCAGGTGGCCCATGATGACCAACGAGAGCTCGACATGGGTCGATGTGAAGCTGAAAGTGGAGGGAGATCTTTTGCTTCACCTAGAGCTCAGGGGTTACCGCTCAGATGATGATATGACAGTTCAGATGAACTATCTGAACGATGAGATGGTGTCCCAGCTCGACACGTACCTTTTCGTTCCATCCTGTGTGGTCACAATCTTCCAGGGATGGAGAGTGATCGCAACGTCCTTTGAAGTGGGAGGACGGCTCTATGCTTGCAGTGACGGTGGGGTCGTTGTGGCGATGGATTTCCCGCTCTGCCACTTTGAGATCCGCCTCACCGCCACCTCGTCAGCAGACTCGATCGGGATGGATGCAGATCGTCTCGAATTTCGATTCAGGTCATCTGGCGATCGTTTAGATGTGGCATGCTCGCAAGTGGTCGTTCCTTCGACGTGGCTGGTGGTGTCTCGAGTATCGGGCCCAACGCTCATCAAAAATGCTCGATGGTGCCGTGAAAACCATGCACGGATTGAAGGTCCTGATCAGACGATGCAACTATCGCAACTGGCGGGAGTTCATGCACACTGGACTGCATCGATCGAAGCGACCTCAATCGAAGAAGTGGGGCCACGCATTGGGGCGGTGGATGTCGGGACTCACCCGGGCAATCTCCACCTGACATGTGAGTCGCCCTTGTTCAAGGCAGAACAAAAGATAGTGCCCAAGGATGCTCTGGCGTTGCAGTTCCATGATGTTGAGGCGGAGCAGCTCACGACTGTGTTGCCACCAGTCACAGGTGGCCCATCAGTTGTTCCAGCTTCTTCGACATCAGGCTTGCTCAGAGCCCTTGCAGGACCTTCAAGCCAGTCGATCACAGTGGCGCCCAAAGCTCAGGGTCAGGTTTCGTTGAATGAGCCTGGTCAGGCAAGTGAGGCGATGGTGCAGGCTGGTGGGACGGTTCACGCCCAGAGGCGATCGCTGGAAGTGAGAAGGGCAGAGATGATGTCCAACGCGTCGGTCACGCCACAAGCGTTTCTAGATCGTGTTGATCAAGCCACATCTGGCTACCAGCCTGCCCCTCGTGGAGCTCCAAGATCGTATGGGCCGCAGCCCGTGGTGGAAGAGGTCACTGATTGCTGATCAGTTTTGGCCTGTTTTGCATTGCTCCGGGAAGGAGTCTTCCAATGTACCTTCGCATGAGCATGATCGCTCAGTGCGCTCGCATGAAATAATGCTGGGTCACTTGCATGTTTGGGTATGATTAGGTGGGGGCCCCTTTTATACACGTTCTCCCCCTTTTTGGTTGGGTCCCCCTCCGTGTTGCGGTTAGGGTTCTGGGTTTCCCTCCAAATTGGGGTGTTGTATTTTGGGGGCTCCCCCCTTGTTCTTGTTCATGTCCATGCATGCAGGTCCCCTTTTTGGGGTTTTTCAATCCAGCTCATTTTCCCCGCTCGGGGGGTGAAACCGGACCTGCTCAGGCACGGTCCTCAGCTGTGCAGTGGTGGGATCCCAGATCAAACTTGACGCAGAGTGATTGAGTAGCCAGTTTCGTGAAGAAACCATTTTGGCTGTTCAGCCATCTTGCTCTGTTTGATCTGTAGTGTTTTACCTTTTTGATGTTGTGTTTGAGCGATCGCTGTCATTTGCCATTTTCACGTTCTGATTTTTCATTTCTTAGCCCATTAAGTTCATTTTGCATATCCTTGGATTGATCAGTTTCCTCGTGAAGAGGTACCTGTGAAAGGTTGTTCAACCAAGAGTGTCTGTTGACTGCATGTTCACGCCAGTTCACAATGATGGCTCATGCGCCCAACAGATGGGCATCTAAGATCCTGAACTTGCCTGTTTTCTCGAATGCCTTTGCTCAGGCCGTGCTGAAGTCTCCTTATGCTGACCTGGCCTTTGTGGCCGCCATGGAGGTGCGTACCGCATCTGAGTTCGTGGTGAAGGTCCATGAGTGGGCAGCATCGCTCGAGCCAGACTGTAGAGAGGTACTGTTGGAGAACAATTTCATGTTGGAACAGTACTGGTCTTTGGCAGGGTCGATCGAGAAAGCTTTCTTTGCCTCCACAGCTCATCAACTTGGTTTTGGAATGTGTGACCCAGTTACTGTTGCATTGAGTGCGGAAGCTGCTCATGCCAGACGCTCCATGGCCATGCGTTCCTTAGTTGAGAAACCTGCTCAGCCGCCCAGGAAGTTGCTCAAGAAGGACTCGCAAGAGCCCACCAGCACTCCGCTTCTGGACCAGGAGAATGCGGCCAGGCTCAAACGGGCTGGGAAGTTAGAGGCGATCGGCCAACGGGCTGGCAAGTTCTCCAAGCTGTTGCAAGACACTGAGAATAGCGAGGGTCTGACGCCGGTTGAGACGGCCAAGCTCAGACAGATGGTTCTCGCGTCAGGGGCCCCTAGGACCATGTCTGCACACATCACAGCTTGGGAAAGGTTTGAAGAATGGGCTGCTAGTGAGGAGATTGAAGTTTTTCCTTTATCCCATGATAAATTGCTCAAATACGCTTTAGCTCTTGATCGTAGGGAGTGTGGACCCACTGTTTTGCCTTCTTTTAGAACGTCAGTTAAGTGGGTCACTTCGAAGTTGGCCATCGATTGCCCTGATCTAGCTCATCCTGCTCTTCTCGCTGTTCAGGCTGAGATCACTGCCAAACGTGCCACAACCTTGAAGGAGGCTGTACCGTTCCCCATGGAAGTGGTCGGTTGCTTGGAACAGTTCGTCATAGATGAGCAAGAGCCAGCAGCAGCCAGAGTGTTCGTATGGTGGTGGCTGTGCATGATCTTTGCATCGCTGCGCTTTGACGACGCCACCCATGTCAAACCCAAGGAGCTGCTCATGGAAGAACAAGGCCTCTTTGGGGTTGCTTGGCAGACCAAAGTTGAGCGCAAGCGAAGGGGCACCAAGTTCATCGTGCCCAAGGTCGGCTTCAAGTCCGGGCTTTGGCTCGAGGTTGGCTGGGAGCTTTTTCAAGAAGAAGATATGGAGCGGGACTTTTGGATCCGGGAGCTCAACACCCGATCGGAGTTTCGTAACGCTCCTGCCTCATATCAGCGATCGCTCCAGTGGGTGCGGTTCTTTGCCAAGTTGGCCATCAACCAGCACTTTGTTGGTCCTGAGGCAAAGATGAAGACGCTGATCGGCAACCTCTCCCAGATTACTGCTCATTCAGCCAGGGTGACTCTGCTCGATGCCGCTGTCCATGCGGGCAAATCGACCGAGGAAATTGGTCTGCAGGCCAACTGGAAGAATCCAGGGCCCTTGGTGCTGAAGTACACCAGGAATAGGACTGATGTCCCAGCTCGGATGATTCAGCAGCTCGTCAAGGACATCGTTGAGCAGGAACACCCGTTCGAGGCTCCTGAGAATGTCGTCTTGGACTCGGAGGACGAGACATCGCTGACCGAGGTGACGTTCTATGTCAAGACGAATGGTGCCAGGTCCACCCATGATTATCGCTACCACTGCCCTACGCTCGGGGATGATACAGTGCTGGCGTGCGGAAGGCTCACCATTGATGAATGCACGGAGGTTGGCTCCACGCTCCCAGATGTTTCGGTCTTCTGCAAGCATTGTGCTCGCGCTAGGCCGGATCTGGCCTCCAGATGCTTCTCGGTGTTTGGCCGAGCTCCTGGCACACCATTTTGCTTTTTAGCTGCATTTAATTTGTGACTCAGTGACTTTCCTGTGCACCCCGTAACTCCATTTTCATTTTTGGCAGTGGCTCACAGTGATAGTTTCACAATTTTTGTTTGCATCATGGTCGATCGGACCGCATATGAGCCGGACAAGACACCGGATCTGCCCCTGCGCCAAATCTTTGGGCGTCAACGGGTCAAAGATGACCTTTGCAAGTTGGCGGCGGATAGCGGCCTGCTCAATGTAGAGACCTTTGCCATGCTCGGCGACTCGATTGCGGCGGTGAAAGCGGCTTTGCGCACGATCATCCCTGATGCTGCCAAGCTCGGCGCAGATGCCCCCGCTCAAGAGCTCGCTTTGACGAATCTGGCTGCGGTGTGGAAGACCTGCTCCACCATGCAAGACCACTTTGCAGCCAGGAGAGCGAAAATGGAGGAAGATCCTTCCAAAGTGCCAGAGATCCCAGGTGAGGACCATGCAGAGTTCAGAGACACGTTCGTGTCCCGCCATCCAGATGTTCTCCTGCCTCTTCACCGTGAACCTCATCGCAAGTTCGTGGAGAGAATCAATCGTGATCACATGGTTCACGGCTTTGTTCATTTTTATGAAGTGGGCGAGATCAGGACTCGGAATGAACAGATTGCTCAGAAGTCTGGCATCAGCAAGAACGCTGAGGATTTGCTCCGAGTGGTGATGATTGATCAGCCCACTTCTGCAAGCTCTGAAACCCAAGTGATCGACAAACTCCACGCCTTTTTCATTGCTTTGGGGTACCTCAACATTTGTGAGTTCTCGTTCAAGGCTGGCCCACTCCGCTACCTCTCGGAGCTCGAAGAGTGGCGGCATGAAAATCGTGGGCTTGCACTGCTTCTCACTGTGGACACCCTCATCCGCAAGAAGGTCCACCGAGTGAGCTCTGATCAGAGGAAGAAGTTCCCTTCATTTTCGGCAGCATTGCTCGAGGTCCTCACCAACCACAAGCAGCTCTGGAATGATGCTCGGTCGAGCGCTGAGTTGGACAAGTTCAAGCAGGCGTTGACTGGCTCTCCTGTGCCGGCGACTCCGGCTAGAAAGCGCTCCAGATCGCGCTCGCACTCGGCCGTGAAGACCTCGCCCAAGGCCAAGAAGAACAAGCAACGCCGTGCTCGGCAGAAACAAGTTCTCCAGAAGGCCAAGGCTCTGGTTGCTTCCCAGAGCGCCCCCGATCGGGCAGATGCCAAGAAGACCATCAGTCGCGATGAACGAGTACCAGCCAAAGAATGGCAGAAGATCACCTCGTTCAAATACAGTGGACCGAAGCGATGCCCCTTTTTCAATTGCTCATTGGGGTGCCGTTTCGGCGATCAGTGCCGACAAAAGCATGCCTGTGTCGAGTGTGGTAAAGACCACCCTTGGCATGGCAACCACTGAGCGGCTCCTGCCTGCCAGGTGGCTTTGGATCGCCCACCTGGCAATTGGTCTTCTGATCCACACGAGCACAATGATGCAGGCCCTCCTGAGAGTGGCCTGCAGAGAGTGGCGGCTCCGCCGTCTTGCTCGTTTCAGTGCTGGTCAGATGAGTTGGATGTAAATGCGCTCAAGCCGCAAGGCCCCTTTTTTCCTCGAGCTCTTTGCTGGAATGGCGGGCATTTCTGAGGCTGTCCAGCTGCAAGGTGTGCCCATTTTGCCACCGGTGGATATCGTTCGCTCCCCTATGGTGCGCTCCTCGGTGGACATCGTAGATCTGAAGTTTTGGAACAAGATCATGGCTGTGATCGTGGCTGGACTTGTTTTCTTTCTGCATTGTGGCACCCCTTGCAATACTTTTACAGCAGCTCGGAAAGATGATGGAGGGCCTCCCCCGCTGCGCTCGTCAGCTGAGCCCATGGGGTTGTCCCAACTCTCTGATAGCAATCAGGCTCTTGTTTTGCTTGGTAACATTTTTCTTTTCCGTACAGTTGAAGCCTGTCGGCTAGTTTTTGTTTTGGGTGGCAATTTTTCCATCGAAAACCCCTTGCTAAGCTTAATGTGGCAGACGGAAGTTATCCACCAGCTGATCCGAGAGACGCGAGCTCTCGCTCTGGATTTCGATCAGTGCGCATTTGGCGCGCCCTCGGTGAAGCCGACTCGTCTGCTGTGCTCCACCGACCTGTTGGATGACATCTGTGTTCGCTGCCCGGGCAACCATGTTCATGTGAAGTTGAAGGGCAAAGTTCGCGATCCTGCCACTGGGAAGCTGATCTTCAAGACCAAGGCTGCTCAGGTGTATCCCTGGGCCTTGTGCGCTTCTCTGGCGATCAACATTGCTGCTCTTTACGTTGATGCTCTTGCGCACCTGCGCGCCACGTTCCAGCTCGTGACCCCTGCAGCAGACCGCAAGCGTGCCCTTGGCTCTGGCAAGTCTTGGCCGGGCCATAGGCAAGAAGACACTGCGCGCAAGGCTCAGTGGGCTGGTTACCAGCTGAAGCGTGGGGCCGCCAAACCTTTGCTCGAAACGGAGATGGAGCCTGGTCAGGCTGTGCTGGCCGCTATGCAGGCCGTGCATCCGTTTACAATGGAAGCTCCTTTGCCTGCCCCTGCTCATCAAGCTCTGCTCAATGTGGTGCGCCCGGCGTCGATTGTTCTTCAAGAGCGCCATCAGCTGCTGTGTTTTTGGGAACAGCGTGCTCACGCTCTGCTGCCTCGCTCCGTGGCTCTGATCAAACAGCAGCCGGATCCTGCGTTGCGGCGATTGCTCTTGGGTGTGGATGAAGATACCCTTCCTCAACTGGGCGATGTGTGCCACATCGAGCTCTATGCTGAGATGCTTCGTGCCTGCGGCTCCGTAGATGTGGATCTCCCTGCTTTCCTTTTGCATGGCTTTCCGATCGTGGGGCCCATTGCTCCCACTGGGCGATGGCCACCCTACACGAAGCCTCAGAAAGCGGTCCCTGTGGACGAGGCGGTGCAGCGGGCCTGGGCTCTCCGGAAGAAGATTGTGGCCAGAGTTCGTGGAGTTCCTGTGTCGGGCAATCTACAAAAAATTTGGGATGCTTCGCTCGAAGATGCGAATGAGGGCTCCTGCTTAGGCCCCTTCTCCAGTGATGCACAAGTATCTGATTTGCTTGGCTGTGAAGACTGGATCCCAACACAGCGTTTTGAGGTTGTTCAGAAGAACAAGGTCAGGGGTTGTGATAGTGCTACGACCAACATGATCAACCAAGTTACTGTGATCACGGAGAAGCTCCAACTTCCATCGACTGACTCCAATGTAGCTGCGCTCAGGCTGCTACGTTCGTTGAAGCCGGATGACGAGCTCCTGGGTTGGGTGCTGGACGAGCGCAAGGCATACCGCCAAGTAGCTGTTCGACCAGATCACCGCAAGTTCTCAGTGATCTGTCTGAAGAATCCAACATCTGGCGAGCCAAACTTTTTCGTCATGGTAGGCCATTCTTTTGGGCTGGTTTCTGCTGTATATAACTACAACCGTCGATCGGCGGCTATCAATGAGTTCTTAGTCTCGATCTTTGGTTTGGTTGCTTTCAGCTTCTATGACGATAAGTACGGCTTCGAACCTGCAGGAACAGCTGCTAGTGCTCGCGAAGTGGCTGAGCGTGTTCACTTTTGGTTAGGAGCCAAGTTTGATCAAAAGAAGCTGCAACTGTCTCGTGCTCCGACTATTTTGGGAGTGACGTACAATTTGGAGAAGCTGCAGCTCGAGATCAAGCCTGAGAGGAAGGAAGAGATCGCTTCTGAGATCGACTCTGTTCTGAAGTCTGGCTTGCTCGATCCAGGGTCTGCTGGCAAATTGAAAGGGAAGCTAATGTTCGGAGCTTCACAGTTGTGGGGGAAAGTGGGTCGTGCCTTCCTGCGCGTGATCTCCGAGAGGCAGTACCTGAGATTCCCCATCAAGAATGAGTTTCGTCTAGATCGTCCACTACAAGAGGCGCTCGCCCAATGGAAGAAGCTAGTGATCGCCGGTCCTCCTAGGCCTATTGACTTAGTTAGCTCTAAGCCGTCTGATGTTGTAATCTTCACAGATGGTTTCACACCTGATCCTAGGTCAAATGAACGTTTGCCGGATCGAGTAGGAGCTGTCATTTTCGATCGTAGGCGTAGGACACCGTGTCAATTCACTGCAGTCATTCCTGAGTCGGTCAAGCGTCGTTGGCTTGTACGGTCGACTCAAATTGTCCCTGTAGAAATGTTGGCTGCTGTTCTAGCCTTGGAGACTTTCTCTGATCAGATCGAAGGCACGGATCTGATCCTTTTGATTGACTCTGAGGCAGTTGAAGGTGCCTTGATCAAGGGTTACTCCAGCAGAGAGGATCTTTGCGAAATCATTTCTCTATTTTGGAATTTGGCTTTTCAGCTGAAAGTTAGGGTGTTCATCGATAGAGTATCGACGGATGCCAATCCAGCTGACTGGCCGTCCAGAAATAAGCTTAGTATAGGGGAAGCGGTTGGATGGCGTACAGTGCAGGCATCTTGGCCTTCTGCGATCGCGGTGGGTCTACGATTGTGCCTTTGTGGATCTCTTACCTTGGCTGATGCATAGTCTGTGAAAGGCTAGGGTCTGAGCCTGCGGTTTGATGATCGTTTTATTTCCTTTTTGATCACTTATTTGATCATGGAATTTTTGGCACAGTTGTTGCGCCTGGGTCAGAAGTTTTGTCTGATCTCATTTATCAATCCAGACTCTGACTTGCTGCTCACCCCATGCCTCGAGCAGTTAGTTCGAAAAAGATGCTGTGCTGCTTTATTGAACATCATCTATCTTGCTTTTGATATTTTGATTTATTGACGATTGAGAATGAAAGTGCTTGATCAAGCACGTGCAAGCTGAATTGAGACTATGTTATATATATATATATATGTATATCAATTATTGAATATGTATATGTATCAATATGTATATGTTATATGTACATAGGATCATATAGGTGATTGTGGTGATTTCCCAACCAGTCATGTTTGACTACCTGGAGGGTAACTTACCTTCGCCACGGTGATGAAACAATTTGTAAACCTAAGCGACTTAAAGAGTTTCTGTTTTTGATGGGTTCCAAGATTGTTCATGTGAACAAAGGTCTAAAAAGACACCAAACAAAAAGTAAGTCATTTTTGCGGGATGATTTTTCAGTGCAGCGACCATCCCATTTTTTGGGGTAAAGAACCACAGCTGGCTATACATATTGGAGGAGATTTTGGGAGCCCACCACGGGGCAGCACCATAGTAACCCTGCGTCCAATTTTGACCGATCCTTGTTTGGGAAAAGTTGGAAGATTGAGGAAGATCGACGCAACTGAGCAAAAAACTAAAGATCCAAACCCAAGGCTTTGACGTCAAACATGGACCCAGTGGGAAACATAGGCAACCCATTGTAGAAGGGGGCGACTCCATTCAGGATAGCCACCAAACGCTGGGCATGTTTCGCTGGCTTGGGCCGCCTCTAAGATGATTGGCTTGAGTTTTGTCACCTGGAGGAGATATAGATCTAGAGAAGTAGAGTATAGTAGAGTCCTAAATTCACACCTTGCTGTGATGTTCCGCCCGGAAGGGGATATTCATGTTTGTATCCACGTTGGTTGATGAGAATTGCCATCCCCAATTACCAGTTCCATCTAGTTCCGTGGGACACTACTCCATCATTGGGAAATTGAAAAGGACTACTGATCGGATTACTATGACCATGAGGATTCCACTTTCCCAAGATGGTACCCTCTGCTAAACTAACATAACTATGGACAATCATCATTTTTAATGGGAAAATCCACTATAAATGGTCATGTTCAATAGCTATGTTAGTTTTCCAAGATGGTATTGATTATTGCGCATTGGCCAAAACGAAGTTTTCTTGTAGTTGAATTAGGCAACTGTGCATGATTTTGCTATTTCGGTTGTTGGTGTAATGTGTATAAATGACATATTATCACCTAACCTCTGTGACTTTGACATAGCTATGGAAAATCATCTTTAAAGGTAAATAATCTATAAACGGTCACTTTTCCATAGCTATGTTAAAGCCCGGGGGCAGTAGTTCTTGCCCAATGTTTGGGATGACTTCATTGCGGCAGGCAGCTGCTTCAACCCGACCACCTTCCTCAGTGGTGCAGGCGATGCGAAGACTTGGGGGGTCTGTACCATCTGAAAATAGAGGGATTTCATGGGGTTTCACGGAATACAGTATTTGACTGGATGAAATGGGATATACCATGCGGTACTCCAACATGGCTGGAAGATCCCCGAACGAAATGGAGGTCTAGAGTGGGAAAATCACCAAGCGGGGAGTTTTCCGGCGCGCCATGTTTGATTGCCGGAGGGTACATACCAAAGGATACAAGAGGTGCAATGTTTTCAAGCGATTTGCCACAAAACACAGACAGTGGAAATCATGATTCAAATTGTAGGGAATGACTTTTCTATTTTTTTGGGGAACCCCTGTTGCTGTGTTTGTAGAGGTTGGTTTCTTTGACGCATCATTTTGCAGTTTTTCTTAATTCTTCGACGTGGCCAACGGTTCAACAACTCTTTGATCTGCACATGTTTGCAACAGATTCATTGTAGCGGGGGCATTTCCATGGTCATCCATTGGAAAATGGGGAGTGATCACTGGAATCAACCCCAATGATTCTTTGCATGCCTCTGTTTGCACCCCTCGCAGTTGCTTGAGGCACCGCCCACCCATAATTCTTCACTGTGTTTACCTCCCAAGTTGTTTGTTTTTGGTCTGCAGTATCAGCCATTCCTCCTATTCCCTCCTTGTTCCCATGTCGATTTTGACGGGTTGCAAAGACCCAAAGAATCCAAAGCCAGTTTTCCGAGTGAACGGCGTCTCACCAAACAGAATCGCGAGACAATCTGACGACGTCAGGCCCCTCTAGATGACATAGAGTCGGCCGAGGCGCGAAATCCAGGTTGTTCACGACGTTTTTCAGGGGGGTTATACTGGGGAGTATCATGGTCCATGAACTGCGGATCTCCATTTTTTTGCCATTATTTGACACTCATTTTAGGGATTTTCCACTTGTGGGGGTTGATATACTGCTCGGTGGGTTTTTCTTTTACATGGGACGCCATCATATTTTCGTTTTTTTTGGTGGCTCAACCACCAACCATCTATGTTGCTGTTCCATGTTTCCCCACATTAACATATATCATTTTTTGAATTACTTGTTGCATTTGTTGTCAGTCAAGCCCCATTGTGAAAACAAAGTCAATGTTTGATGGTCAGGGATGCTCCCATTTATTACAGGTGCAGGGTGGCTTCGGAAAATGGGTCATTTTTACTTCTTTATCCATGCAATTTTCCTACTTTGTATTTGGGGCGTCGGGAGCAACCCTGATCATATCCTGATCATGTAAATTTGAGAAGATGCATATACTGGCCCTTTTGGTTGGGACGAGAGCCAGCAGGTTTTAGTTGTGCCATGGCTATCAGCCTAGTGCCAACCAGTGTGTGATGGTTGAACCCATATTGCTGGAAGATTTGGAACCCCTGTGCCCTCCGGTGTCATCAAACATGACCTGCTTGAAAACCCCTAGCAATAGTTCGATGCATTTACAACCTCCATGGCTAGTTCGGGGATTTTTTCAGCTAGCCACATTTGAGCACACCGGAGGGTACAAACATCCCATTAGATATCCCATTTAGTATGCACTACTATCAATGATTTTCCCATTAAATCGCATATAATCCCCATCAATTTTTGTGTCGCACCACCTCATTCATACCTCCACTATTCAAGGTGCCTGACGCCATCGATGAGGACGAGGTGCGACTCACTGCATGGCCTCATGTTTTTTTTTGGTGCGGGGTTGGGTATACACCCACCCCCAAATGTGCTGGGAATATGGCTTCAACTATTTTCCAAGGTGTTTTTCTTTTTTGGTCATGCATGATATGAATCAACCATGGTGTAGAACAGGTATACCATATACCTTATTAATCCTTATTATATATGTATATATTCAGTATACATACATACACACGTACGTACGTACGTACATACATACATACATACATACATACATAGATGACACACACGATACTGAGATATTGGTTGGACTACAAAGGCCCCAAACAAGCTTGGCATATGAATCAAACGGAAGGTAGAACAGAGATATGTAAGCCAATGTGTTTTGGTTGGGCAACACGTCCAATAATTGTATCACAAAGTAATGGACCAAGTATGGGGTATGCCCCCTGGTCATCAAACATGGCAATGGACAATGTTGTTTTTAAATGATGCCCCCATTTTAACGACAATTTAAAGGGGATTTTCCAGCCAGCCAGGGCCATGTTTGACTATGAGGCTGAATAGGAGCATCGCCAGTAAGAGACTCCATCCCATCTCCATTAGAAGATGATCTGTGTCAATCTCTGGAATCAATAGCTGGAATATCTGTGCAGCTGGTATATGACGGGTATAGAACTGGCACATTTCAATCAATCAATTAGTTAATCAGTCAATCAATCAATGAATCAAACAATCAATCACTCACTCACTCAATCAATACTGTAGCTGGTAAATAGGTAGATCATGCTAGATCTTCAGTCCCCGATTCCATTGTAAGGATGTCACTTCGCCCAATTTCCGCAAAAACCGCTCCCCCGGTCGACTGCCACCGTTGCAGGTGGTTCTGGTTGATGTCTGTGAGGAAGACGACCAGTTGTTGAACTTGGTTGCCGATGAGGCGGCTCCATCGGTCCCAGTCTATGGGGGTCGATTTCGGGGTATTGCCCCACCATTCTGTGGCCACTTTAAGAGGGGAAATTAGGGTTTTACCCTCTGGTAAACTAACATAACTATGGAAAATCACCATTTTCAATGGGAAAATCAGCTATAAATGGCCATGTTCAAGAGCTATGTTTAATTACCAGAGGGTAAAAGATAGGGAAAGAGTCACCAAAGAAGCAACATAAGACCACCTATATCCGCTTTGATGGACTGAGAGGTTGAGTGATTTATAAGTCCAAGTGAGCTCGTGAAAGTAATATGATGCCTGTGGGGTTTAGGGTGAATGGACCTAGAGTTCCTAGCAAGTGAGTGTTTTTGAGATTTAGTTTCACCACGCACCATCCCTGCAATCTATGTCCCCAGATAGGACATCCTCATCCCTAGTTGGGCGGGCACAGGTGATGGACAACGCAGCTCGGCGAAGAAAACAACAGGGCCATTGGGTCGATGGGGTTCCAGTGATGAAGGTACCAGCAAACCCAAGCTCAGCCATGGTCCCCTAAAGCCACACATGACTGGGGGGTTTTGGCATCCTGGCTCTAAACAGATCATGTTGAAAGAAGTCTGATTGATCCACCTCACATGGTGTTTCAGATTTCCTGTTCCGTTCTTCTTTTGCTATGTCGGCATCTTTAAGGATGATGTTTGTGTATTGGATTGGTTTATCTCCACCTCGGAATTACTTCATTTCATAGCCGCATGGGTATGCGTATGCGGTATGGGTCAAATTCACAGCACATTTGGGAGCACAGATATGATATACGGATCATTTTTTGGGATCGTAAACCATCCCGTATTCTGAAATATATCGGTCGGATCAGATCAGATTAGATTGGGTTGAAATTGAATAGAAAGGAACAGGTAGATTGGATAAGATTTAGAAGCATCTTGCAGCCATAGACTGGGTGTGGGTCAAATGCTTGTTATGGCATTTTCGTTGTCATTTTGTTCGTCATGTTTTTTCAATTGTCATTTGCTTTGTCATTTGTCTGTCTTTTTTTGGCAGTTGTCATTTTTGTTGTCATTTTTGGTCGTATTTGGTGGTTTGTCATGTTTTGGTCATGTGTGGATCTATTCTGTCAAGCATTGACGAAATATGAGGAAACATATGGGAAAATAGTTAAAAGTATTGAACAATCATGAGAACTGATAGCATCAATATGTTCATATGTTTTCATCAAATTTCATCGTTTTTGTTTACCTTTCTTCATTTTGACGACTTTTGACAATGTAGCTCCACACATGACAAACTATAACAGCAAATGACAAAACAAGCAAGAAACCGACAAGAATGTCAAGAGCAAAAGAACCACAAAGAAACGACAAAAAATGGCAGCTGCAAGAAAAAAGACAAACTCATGACCAAAAAATGACAACGGAAAAACATGACAAACAAAATCCAACGAACATAACAACACTGATATTTTGGCATTTCCAATGCATGCCTGCGTAAGTTTCTTCTAAGATTAGATTCTATTAGTTTGAGATTTGAATTTGCACATCTTCCAAATTTGACACCCACATCTTTGCTGGGAAAATCTTCACCATACCACGACAATGTCAACAGCTCAGGTCTTTGCTGTGGTCGGAGGTGGGGGGCTGAGGCTGTTGAAACCTCCGGAACTTACACCGGTCGAACAAGTGCTTCCTAAAAATCTCCAAATCTCCCTTCCAAAATCATCTTCAGTTCGCATTTGTTTTTTTTTTGGAATGCATGTTAAATCACCAGTCTTGTTGGCTAATTCGTACATGAAATCACCATCTGTCAGTACATTGGGTTATCATGGTCTATCCATGTTTATCTTCAACTTCCTGGGGAATACCAAGACTCAGTGGTTGTGGACCTGGGATTGAATCAGCGATCACGACTGGAGAGGAGAAGACGTCTGAGAGATGCAATGCTTCGGCCCTATTTTGGCTGTCCTGAAGTGCTTTGAAAACGATTGGAAACGTATGAAATAGTGCTGTGAACTTTTCATATGATCAAGGAACCTTGTAATTTCAAGACCTTGGGGAAGGACTTTCTTTCTGTTTGAATTGAACAAGGGTGTTTTTATCGGTTTCCATGGGACAAACAACAAGCTTCATGACTTTTCAGATCTGCGAAACGCGTCCTGAAGCATCTGCCACTCACCCCAAACTGTGCGTGTCCGGGGCTGGCCCACTCTCGTACGCGCGGCAATACCCGCGTGAACGAGTGGGGTGGAAGCCCAGAGTCTTATGCAGATGATCCGCTGAATTTCGCGGAGTTCATCTCCAAGTTCATCGTCGATGGCGCAGGATGTCATGTAAAACATGGCAGCCAGCGGATGATTTCTGTGGGTGCAATTCTTCTGGTTGTTGAATGGTTCCAGAAGCTTGTCTCATTTGTCATTATGCCATGATGGAACATGATGTACTGCCAGTGCACCGGAATGGAATCGCAGCGTTTCATTGCCATTTGACCCAACTGCGTGCCATTTGACGAGCCATGGCAATGGATGGTTTTTTGCCAGAAAAGTGGCACTGAGTCGGGCAGGGGCTGTCTTCCTGAGGTGCGGTGAGATCCTGAATATATGAGAATATCATGAATATAACCATTGAGAATCGGTGTGCAGTTTTGAGACATGTACAGTATATTACAGTATACACCTTTGTGGCAATCATGTTCAGTCACACTCGGGCATCCCTTGTTGCATGCGTGTTCTTGCAGTTGCGAAAGGCTCAAAGGTAGCCATGATAAAAACATTTGGCACTGTAGGGCTTGACCATTCGGAACTCTTGGTGGCTTTGCATGATCTTTTTTGCAGACCCTCTATGAGGATGCTTATGTGCGCCCTCTGAGAGAGATGGGCGTGCCAAAAACGAAGAGACCACCTACCTTCCTCGCGCTTCATCCATAATGCACCATTGTAATACTTTTTGATTGTTTTTGATCCATGTCAATTAAGTAAAATTGACAGAATTGAGTGCCCCTCTGATTTATTTGGGCGCCTACAAGACAGCGGAGTCGGGTCCGCTGGGCGCATGGCGATCGACGCAGCGGATGGCAACGGCAACCTTTCAGGGGCCGAAAAGCGAGCTCAGACGCTGGGACTGAATGGATCCAAACAGATGGTGGCTCCCCGAGTTGTAAGGTTTGTAATGTGGTAAACCCAGGTCCATGAACCATCTGCAAAATCACCAGTTTTATGGGTGGGATTTCAACCCCAAATGGTAGGATTCTTCTTGGATTTCCCTCATTATATAAATCTCCACTATGAAGCATTTTCAGGAGTCCAAATCACCAAGCCCAATCAGCAGTTGAAAGTTGGATGGAAACCTTAGACATACAGAAATCTGTGCAAATTATAACGACCTCACTGCGACCTCACTGGAATAATGGTTAAAGAGGGGAATCATTCCCTTAAATGACTTTGTTTCAGACTAGTGAATTAATAGAATCTACCCAGACAAATGGGGGTCATCTCCATAAATCTGGTCCAAAATCCCGTGCTCATTTTTCCTGGCATATTTTGGTTTCCAGTCTTGGTCCTCTGGCTGTCCCCAGAGATGATAGGTAGCTGAAATCGAACCAAGAACATTTAAACAAATGAATCTAGAGATTTTTATATGCACATCATCTCATTTTACTTTCATTTGTACAGATATTTAATGTATCAATAGTATATATATATATATATTATATTATATCCTTTATTTGATATACATCATCAACTATATATATAATATATTTATTTGTAATCATATATTTTGTATCTTCAGCCCAACACTGCACATATTTTTTCGGGGACCTTCGTTCTGTGGTGCGTTGCCAGGAAGCGGCGGAAAATCATGGCCCAGTTGGAGCTCTGCGGCCTGGACAAGGTGAATTTTTGCGGGCCATGCTTAGTGGAGGTTATGGCTCATTGAAACCAAGCTGTACCCAACCAACCATGACCATGGGGGGGAGGGGGAGCCTACAAACCTATAGATCATATATATATATATATATATGATCATATGTATATATATATATATATATTATAATATCATATTATGGCTTATTGAAACTTCACTTGGAGCTGAATTGTGATTCATTAATTCCAAGTTATTCAGAGAACCAAGTGAAACTAGTATGTTCAATAGAAATCAAGTTCTAAGTTGGAATCACTATTATTTTCGCCCAATCAAACGTGCGTGGTTTGGAATCGCTTGCTGAACTCGTGAAGGCCTGCTTTGATGGACATCCTTGGGACAGGGAGCCCACAATCCACCAAAGGGGTGGCTCAGAGTACAGGGAAGTAAGGAGGGCCGCAGAGGTGGAACGTCCAGATTATTTCGCTCTTTCCTCCTCACTTTGCGCGCATGCCCATGCAGCTTTCACAGCCAGCCGTTTGGATGACACAGGAGGCGAATCGCTTGATGGTGGAGGCCTCCTCTTCAGCGCTGACAGCCAGCAACTGCCAGCGGCTCTGCCAACAACTGGTGAGGCGCGGTCTTGTTGGGTGCCATGGAGGTGGAAGATGCTGTTGGTGGGCGAACTAGGTATACGTCATTCCAGAAATCATTATAATGAAATTATCCATATATTTATGTTGTATGTCTACAATGCATATAGAATCCATATCTAGTTTTTTTGGAATTGAGGCAATGCTTAGGGGTGGTTAATCAGTTTGGTCAGAGCTGCAATTTCCAAACGTTTCCTTCGGGGTACCCACCGTTACAATTTCAGGTGGAATGGCTTGGGATATGGAGCCCCGCAGTGACGTCCAATCACCAAGGTAATTGACTGTGTGACTTGGGCTTGCAGCATAGCCAATCAGTTCGTGAGGTAGAGTCAGGGTGTGGTTCAAAGTGACTTTGGATCATTTCGGTATGGGTCCCAGGTGGGGAGTGGAATGCTCCTTGTCAAGTACTGCTTGGGAAACCCTCAGTAACATGACTCGTGGCGCTCGATGACGATGATGATGATGATGATGATGATGATGATGATGATGATGATGATGATGATGATGATGATGATGCTGTTGGAGTTGGAGTTGGAGTTGGAGTTGGAGTTGGAGTTGGAGTTGGAGTTGGAGTTGGAGTGGTGGTCGTCGTCGCCGTCGTCGTCATCGTCATGGTCGTCGTCAAATCGATATTGGATGACGACTGACACTTCTGGTGTTGCTGAATGTTTGGATGTGTTTGGAGAACATGACAGTGATTTGTATCCCGGCCCTTTTGGCCTTTTGGGTGGATACTGTATAGGTTTTCAAATCACCCATGGAACATTGAGGTCGTTTTCATCGGTTTAAGCTTCACACATATGCATGGTTGTTGCACGTATCCCCGCATGGCCTAGCAAACTGAATGTCATTTTTCTTGCTGGCGCAGGAATGTGGAGGTGCAACAAGAATTGGCAAAATTGGAAGACGAGGAGGCAAATCTGTTTGATGATTTCCGCTGGGGGCCTGGGTTTTCCAGTCTTTTCTTGCAAATTTCGAACCATTTCACTGATATTTATCAATGTTTACGATTTGGACAATCCCACATGTCATTGGGATACAATCTGGATTCGTAAGAGACAGTTCGACCCCTTGTCTCTACGCATAAACGTGATTGCTTCGGTTGTGTATCTCTATGGTTTTTGTTGCAAACCCCAGCTGGAAACCAGACATATTCTGCCGTTTTTGGGTATATACCCATTCATGATTCAGCCACCAAGTTTCTTGGGTTTGGGATCTATGTGTTCAAGGATAAAACCATTCATTTCGATGCAAATCAAACGAACCGCAACCACAAATCGCCAGAGATTATACCAGTTCCAGCAATCAAACATGGCAATCAAAAAAACAGCATGTTGTTCTGCAACTTATGATTTTCCCAACATTTTCCATGTTCCATTTGTTCCATGAATTTCTGTCTGTGTCCAGTTTTCGTCGGCACAGGAGGCGAAGAAAAAAGACTTCGAAGAACGCTTGGGGAAGCTCGAAGACTTGGAGGTGGCCGGCGGCGAAAGAGTTTGATTCCGAATGCATAGCGCTAGCCACGCGTAGAGGCGTTTGTGTCACCAGATGAAACCGTTGTGTAACGCAGTAAGAATGGAATATGTTTTTTTTATTTTAATGTTAAATCCGCTTAGATATCTTAAAATCGGATATCCCAATATCCCCAGTTCTTTTTCCGTGGTTTGTTATGTTTGGCGCATCCAAGTGATAATCAAACAGGTCAATGGATGATCCAACTAGTCCATCTACTAATCAGAATCCATATATCCATGGAATATTCCATAGAAATATCCTTTTGTATTTTTTAATATATAGATGTACTAACACAAAAAGATCCCCCGCCAGGTTCCTTCACAGGCCATGTTCCCTGGCCGGGTGGGCAGGTGAAGTGGGCCGCCAAGCAGTTGTTGCTGCAAGTGCGGCAGAGATTGGAGCCGTTGGAGCCCTTGCAGGCAACTGTGATATAAATAAATATAATATATATATATATATACACATACATATTATTATTATTATTATATATATATATATACACAGTGTTTATACACACATCATGTGTGTGTATGTGTATAATTGTGTATGTATATATATATATATACAAGTACATATACATGCATATACATGCATATGCATGTATTTACATTAGATATATAATGATGTTGTTTGAACCTGGCAGTTGTCTCGCTTTTTGTGGGATTTGCAGGGGCCACAATCGAGCTTAGTGTACTTTTTGTACCTCCTGAAAGTTCAATCCCTTAAAGCGGCCAAACACAGTTGTTGAACGCAGTCAGAAAGAGGTTGATGGATGTTGTTGGATGTTGTTGGTTGGCCAAGGAACAAGTGCATCCATTGTGTTTGTTTCAGAACCATAGTTTGCTGGGTACCAACCCCTTAGCGAAAAGGGACGCAAGACCCACGGGGACGAGGGGACGCAGTCCGTGCCGCAGGTTCAGAGAGATGCTGCCCTAACCCAATGAGACGCGCGGTTCGGAAAGTGCTGGGCGAATCCTGCGGGTTGATGAGAGCGCAGGGTAACCCTTGGGAATGATATATTTATATATATCTTTATATTCATCAGACATGACAGAATATAGTGTGTATATGTTGATATCCATACAATATGAATACACACTATATACACATATATGTATACAATATACATATATATGTATATATATATATGTTTGCAGTGTACATAGACAATGTATGTGCTTTTCTATACATATATATATATAGCGTACATATACTGTACGTGTATGATGGCAAATCAGCTGCTGGAAGCCAATCTCTTGCAATTTCAGGACATCATTGATGCGTTTGGTCCTTACAGGCAGTGTTGGAGGTCAACATTGAACAACCCCCCAGCATCAAACAGCAAACGCAAACCATTTTCGTGATCTTGAGAGGTGTTTGGATGTGGGATACCAGGGTAAAAAAAACACATCCACGTCGGGTACAGCACTGGGGAGTTGGACAACAGTCCTTTGACTGAGATTTGCTCAGGTACATGACCGTTTCGGGTCTTGGATTTTGATGTGATATTAATATGTGATTTTATTTTCTATGTTCTTCCAGGACCTTCCAAGTTTGACAGTTTGACCGTCTTTGAGCCATTTTCCGATGTCAAATTCACTCCGTGTCTTCCGATGGCTTCCTGGAATCACTGTCCCCCCTGGGATGAGACTGGTTCAGCGCCACTGCGGCAGCCTGGTGATTTCAGCGGTCGGCTCAAATGGCCACATGAAAATCGAGGGCGTCATAGAAATGTCATGACGACACTATTCAAAAATATAAGAAACCATATTCAAAATCTAGAACTGACAGCCGTCAATAAAGACACATTCTTTGGATTTATTTTTGCAAACCTCTTTGAGATTGGAGACTTGGCAGTTTGGCAACCATCATGTGAATCATGTGTTTAAGTTGGCCAACTGTCAGCATTCAACACCAACCGTTGTCGGATGTTGTGGATCCCAAGAATATCATATCAGAAAACTATATCTCTATATATATATATATATGTACATATGTATACATACTTAGTCCTGCCATGACTACTAAAAATGACCAACATTTGCAAAATTTCGGGTTCCAACATCGCTTTGCCACAGTGGTGCCCGCTTCTTCCGCCTCTTCCTCTTCCGTCCGCCCGCTGCCTGCCGCCGGATGGCTCACAAAGGCCGCATTGGAACATGGGATTTGGATGCGATTGAGAGGGGTTCATCCGAAGTTCATCCCAGTTAGTAAGTATAGTTATCACCCCCGTAAGTGGATCAAGCCTACTAGATCCATTAGAACTGAAATCTGCGAAATCTGTCGAGAAATAGATAGAACATGGATAGGAAGGAAGCAAATTCAACATCATTAAACATCTAGAATATCGGGTTGAAGAGTCCAGCATCAGGATCCGAATGGAGTCGAATGGTCTGAAAACCGGTCCCAGACTTGCATCCCTGCAATATGGCTAAGGTTTCTCTATGGATCAATACCTTTTAAACACCCGACTTACTTGAAAAGATGACCATCCATAAATCCCGGGCATCTTGCTGTGAAAACCATGGCGTTTCTTGGGCGACCCATCCTGATTTCACGTGTTCAAACGGCCCGGTAGTCTCGAGGTGCGCGCTTCGACCCCTCGGAGACAGGCCAGCCCAACGACAAAGCAGCAAAGGGCATCACTCGGGGGCATGGGAATAGCCAATTTTCATAAACCCCAAAAAAGGGGATGGTTGGATTTGTTGGGCTTACCCCATTATCCGTTCTTGATCTCAAATCTAAATCTTGTTCCGGACACACATGGAGTTACAACTCCAATTTGAAGACCGGGCCAAAAAACGCGGTGGAGGGATGCCATTAATTTTCGAGGCCACCGATTGCCTGTTGCTACAGTCTGCGACTAACTAGTACCCCCACTGGTACTTACATGATTCTATGATTGTGCATTGTTGCGATCGGTTTTGGCTATGACAACTACCATAAAGTGCCATTATTTCGAATATTAATGAAGTATTGCCTCGACACCCCAAACGACCAGAAATAAGCGATAACGAAGAAATGGGGGTTTCCTAAACTAGGGGTACCCCTTAAATCATCCATTTTAATTTCGGATTTTCCATGAAATAAACCCTCCAGCTATTGGGGTATCTCACATGACTGTGGAAACCTCCAAATGGGGGCACCAGGGGGCAGAAGTGCCTAGAAACCATGTGGGTCTGGTCTGAAGATGGGGGATAGCAAGATTTTTGCAAATTGAATAGGGCAACTATGGGAAATGATCAAGCATCAAATCTGGGCTACCCTATTTTTTACCCTGTGTTTACAACAATTTTTTGGGGATTTGTTATCTCTTGGACATCGAAGCGAACCCATGGAAACTGCCGCCGGGCAGTCAATATTCAGGATTGACACCCTTTGTCGGCCACTTGAATTCTGGTTGTGAAGTGCAATTGTTGGTTGCTTAAATACCGTTTCTTACCGTTTCTTGATGATTGAATTAACAGTTCTTTGCCGGCTAATTACTAAATCCCTCTAATTGGGACTAAACACCATTTTTGCTCGCCAAATCCCTGTCTGTTGGTCTTTGTTTGATGCTTAAAGCCGTGATTTCGCTGCCAATCCCGATATATCGGAGGTTCCCGACGCGGACCCGACGAAGCTCAGAAGTCTGCATGGGAAGAGGAGGAGAAAAGAGGGTACAGTACCTCATGCCATCCTATGGTGTAGCATCATTTTTTCCTATGTTTATGGCCATGAAAATGGGTATCCCGTATTTTCAGACAGAGCCGTTATTTGGAGAGAATTTTGGAGTTGGTCTGATACTTCAACCCGATGAATCCAATGTTTGTTGGCATTTTGTGTAAGGAGTCATGTGGATATAGTCGTACATTGGCGTGTATTGTCGTGTATTTTGTGGACAACTGAGTATTCTTCCCCTGAAAGTCAGAACATGACTCAGTTTACCCGTGGTCAAATTGTGGATCCTTGCCATTCATCCCTTGCATTGATGGCAAAATCAGATCCAAGGGGACATTCCTGTTTGCCGTTTGCCATATTACAGCTCAGTAAGCAATCCTATTTTAGCTCGTATACCCTATTTCGACTACCTACCCGTGTGTTTGGACACATACAGTATCCATGTCAAGTTTGCTATCAAGGGAACACCAACATGAGCGCACTTCAGGACTTCCTTTGTTTCATTGTTATTTTGTTAGATGAATTATAGGTTTCGGTCGCACACCTGCGCACACCTGCACGCACGCCACCTCTCAACACCAGGCCCGTGCGCGATGGCGCAGAAGCTTTGCGCGGAGACATGAAGACTTGCTGCTCGGACCAAGGGAAACGGGAGACTTGCTGCGTATGAATCAGTTTGGCTGAACTTGAGGAATTCACCATAAATCTTATGGGCGGATACGTCAAAGTAGCCGTTCTAAATTGAGAATCAAGCGCATCGAATTTGGGGCTATAGCTGGAGAGTTTGGCCATTTCGCTATTTGCCATCCAACTTTTAGAGATTTTCGGGACAAAGCCTATGTTGTCCCAACCCCACTTGGAAACTGTTTGCAAAGTAACTATAGTTTCTAAAAGTGGTGGCCCTGAGATGCCAAACATCCTGGCAAATTGCAGAAAAGAAACGTGGTTTGAAAGGAAGATCATGCAAACATGTCCAAGTTTGACAAACGTGTCATATTTCTGAAATGAAGATGTCTCTAAATAAATATTGACTCACCAAATCGGATGCTGAAAAGGGGACTCTTATTGGTCCATGAGCAACCCATGTTTGAGCCATAGTCAAAGGTGACATTTTCGAAGATCTCGTGATTTGTGGCGATAGGATGGTGACTGGGAACATGGCAACAAAGTTACAAACCATCTACAGTAACCACAAAAAGATAGAAGTTGGTAAAATCCTACTAACATTGATTGATAAATCACTTTTTTATTTGTTTGGGGATTTGTATAGTTAAGAATGGTAACATGATGGCCGCGCGAGTCAGCTTTGCCAAGTATCATCCAGTTTCGAAAGGCTGCGACCTATTTTTGACAAAGAAACTGAACAACAAGTAGACAATCAGGACCCCTTGATAAACATGATTAAACAGCCACAGCACGACTTGATCACCTTGCTGTTGGGTATGATGAGTGCTTCACAGGGATAATCCCGAAACGATTTTGGGGTCTTAGACGTTAACATATTTCAAGGATTT